>JAMKCH010079736.1:0-77242 GCA_023653785.1 Ophioderma brevispina
AATTTCCGAGCACAAAAAAATCATTTTGTCAAGAAATATTTGTTCCTTTCAAAACCTCGACTTTAGTAAAGTGTCGACACCACTGCAAGGTCACGTTCCAAAGGGTATTCTTTTAAAAATTTTGTTGAATAATACACGTAAAATATACAAAATATACACTGAATGAGGTCGTGTGAAGTTGCACTTAAAATATGACATAGATCATGACCACCCACATCAAATCACTCAATTGGCTAGCAGTGAATTTTCCTGTCTTCTGTTCTTATCCTTTGATTCTTTGTTGCGGTTATTGCTGATGTGAGTGATTTTGCTTCCATCCTCTTAGGTCGGGGAAAAGGGTCACAACTTGAATACCATCAGCAGCTATAATTAAAACCAAGGGTCCCTGATTTGGCCAAGAAAAGAAAAAGTTTGTCTCAGAAGACTGCGCGCGCATTTTTGTTTAAAATTGGTTTTTTTGACCGCATAAATTTTTTTTTTTTATAGGTTTTTACCACTTGACATTGTTTTTGTGTAAAAAAATTTTCAGAATACAAAATGAAAATTTAGGAAAAAGATGGGGGGCCAAAAATGCACTAAAAAAAACAAACAAAAACGCATTTTGCATTAGCATTTTTCTATAAAAAAAACGCATTTCGCATTAGCATTTCTTCACATTTCTTCGGATACAACTTTTTTGTTTTTTGCCTTCTTTTCTTGATGGCAATTTGGGGCTGTTGCTGATTTGAGTGAGTTTTTGCCTCTCTGAAGTGGGACGAAAGGTCAATACTTGAATATTGTTCACAGCCATAATTAAAACCGAGGGTCACTAATTTTTTTCTCAAAGTTGGGGCCACAAACCTCCAAATCAATGCTTACTTGGGGAGCTGAGTATTGCTAGTTCTGACCCAAAATAGACTGAAACCATGCAAAACCATGGTAGCAAATTCGTTGGTCCTTGGACCACGTTGTGAAGGATAGGCCTCATATGACCTTATCGACCTTGACATGTGACCTTTGACCTCACACAATGAGAATTTGTATTGTGGTATTTTTTCTGTCCGATCTACTTCCCCCCTGTCATATATTCCAACACATGGCCTTTGGGTGTCCGAACCATGATGCAAACACTTGCTCATAAAAATGCTCTGAAGGAAACCAACTGAAATTTTGGAAATTACATTTTCTCTAGTAACTCTATTGAAACCATAAACAAAACACGATGAGGTGCAGGATCACAAAATGCACCTTTAAATAGTGAATAGCAATAAAGAGCATCACAAATATATCATTAAAATATCCGGGTGGCAATATCGTCCATCCTGTACCAACCAAAGAATAAACACCACATCCATGAGGAAATGAAATTCAAAAAAGGTTATTTGTCCTGCTTTTCTCTCATGACCAATGTCAAGCATTTAATTATGACCAGCACCCTCCCTCTCTGAATCTATCTTCCTTCAACAACCACCTGGATGATAACTCATGGGTCACACATCACATCTCTCGAAGCTCCGATGATTCTGACACTCAAGGAATGCCCATTTAACTGGCAAGTAGGCTGCATTGGTGTGTCAAGGTGAGATTTAACTCATCAGAATTTTCCCTATGAGATATGCTACCACACGCAATGCATAGTAATGAAGGATGTGATTTTTTCAAGCCAGTACTGAAGTAGCATTGCAACCTATTATTTTAGGTGGCGAAAGAATGCAAAACGTATAAAGCATATGCCTGCATTTTTGCGTACGAATTTTTCATAATTTTCAATTTTTTTCAAGATCCAAGTGTTTGTTTTCAATGAAATCTTCATTCAACACAATGTACTAACCTTGTTTTTTTGTGGGGTTAATTTTTGTGTGCATTCTATTTCCAGTTTAAAAAATTCAAGAAAGACACACCCTTGTGAAATAACCCATGTATACCTAATCAATGCATGAGATATTTTCACAAAAATTGTGAGATTCAAGTTGTGAATGTCAATGACCAGTATTTGAAAGCAATATTTTATATAACCCATCGTGCGTGGTAGAAGTTAAGTGCAGTTGAGAGAGCCGATTTTTTTTTTGTGAAGCCAGGGAATTTGATTCTTAGTTTCTGTTGAGCGCGCCATCAGGATTTGGCACTGGGCCAAATATTTCCTTATTGTTAAAAAAATGTTTGACCTTGTTACTTGAAAACTTGATAATAAAACATATTTGCAGTTGCTCAAAATATTCCAACATCCCCTTCCTTTCATTTTTCAGCAGTTTTTCCTTGGGATGGGATGTCACATAATACCATCAATAATGAATTTTCTCCAGATTTTGTCCGCGATGAAGCGGATTGTCTAAATACTTGGGTGCAAAAATGGCTTGAACCTGATTTTCATTAAAGTTTTTTTGAAGAGCATCAACCTTCAAATACCCCTGTTTTTGGTGTCGCCCTGCCCTAATGCAGGAAACATATAGGGATCACTTTGTCCACTGTTGTTGATGTCGGTTGATGTCTGTTGTTTGTGATGTCTGTTTGTGAAAAAGGGTTAACATTTGCCTGTAAATATCCTCATATTTGATTGATTTAACCAAACTTGGGTCACAGGTGCCACATCGCATCCCCTATTTATTATAAGGTCAACGGTCACACCCAAGGTCACGTCATTTGAGGTCAAGTTGTACCAATAGGGTTGAAAATGTAAAATTGACCTCATTTGAAAAGTTGAAGTTCAATTGGACTCAAACTTGAATCGTAGGTGCAGCATGGAATCCCTCATTTGTTGATGAGGTCAAGGTCACATACCAAAGTCAAAGGTCCTTTGAGGTTCAAGTTGTAAAAAATAAGTTTAAGTTCAATTGGCACCAAACTTGGTTTTATGGAGTTTACATGCAAACCTCATTGTTTTATGAGGTCCAAGGTCACACATCAATGTCAAAGGTCACATTAGGCCTATCATTCACTAACCGCGACGGCAGGCGGCACAAGCGTTCCTAGGACCGATGTATTTTGTGTAATTAGGCACTTTAAAACTTGTTTTATGTACAAATATAAGGTTAGTGATTGTATATTCAACATGCCTTTTAGATGTAATAATGAACTGACAGTAAATAATGAAATGACAGTATTTTGAAAATAAATCGTACCTTGTCGCCTTTTAAAATCTCCAACAGGTAACTAAGAATCAACTTCCATTAGCCTAATTGGCAAGCCCCCCCCCCCCCCCCCCCCCCCCCCCCACCCCCCCAACCCCCCCGCCCCCCCACCCCCCCACCTCCCCCCCCGCCCACCCCCCCCCCCCCCCCCCGCCACCCCCCCCCCCCACCCCCCATTAAAGAATGTTCCCAAGTCTGTAATCAGCAACACATGAGTGCATCACATTTATTGCTTTTAACTATACACAATTAAGTAATATTTCGCTTAATCTTTTTATATATGTCTAATTCGAATATACAGAAAATCAACCCGGATATGTTTTTTCCCCTGAACTTTCATTGGTGGACACAGGGTGGTCCCATTGGACCCAACCTAATTATCCCATTAACAGGTGGACATTTCAATATTTTTTTGGCATGAAAGAAGCCTCCTCTAATCGTGAGATATTACAAGACAAATATTTTTAAAAAAGTACAAAATATTTATTATTAATTGTATTGTGATATCACAGGACAAAAACAAATGTGCATCCCCAGGGATCCCCCTGTTGTCTAATTAAGTGTTAAAAATGACATATTAAACAACTATCCCACCAGAGCACATAATCCAGCCCGAATTGTGCAAATATCTTGCAGAATCTGGCAGTTGGGCTGACACATAGCCTGTGGGCCTAAGAGTCCCGTGGCAAAACATGCAATTTAAGGCCGCGGGGTTGAATAGACTTTTCAATTGCAACATACACATCTTGTCACGTCACATCTTATGCAAGATTACTACTTATGGTGCTTATTGGGTGTAATCCAAATCAAATAATGTAGCTAATGCATTTTGACATTTTTAACATCTTGAAGATAAAATGATGCTTACTTTGCTGGTCTCCCCTCATAGCAATTGGAGTTATGTAAGGTGGAAATTACTTTTCTGATTCATATTCAAGGGTACATCACTGTCAACTATCTTTGTGATTCTAGTTCTATTCCTGCATAGTTGTGTGCTTTCAAAACAAGATGATAAAACATAAATTCCATAACTTTGATTTTATAGTATGTTGTCATATACAAATCACATTTTTGTCTTTTTTCAACTGAAATAAAAGCTGGTATTGTATACAAATTTATTTCAAAGACACTTTGTACGTAAACTAAAATAATGGTATGCATTGTTGTGTGTAACAATATTTTTTTGTGTTTGTTTGTGTGCATGCTGTGTGTGTGTGCGTGTGTGTGGGGGTGTGTGTGCGTGTGTTGTGTGGTGATTTTTAAAGATTTTGCACATCGTGCAACATAGGTTTATTATTTATTTCACAGACCTATGCCAATGTTAATGTAACTCTATGACCTAAATAGTTTTTACTATGGTGTTTACAGTTACACGTTGCAAAAAACAATCAGTATACAACAATTGGCACCTACACAAATCATGTTGTACTACTTAACCGTTCCACTTAATCACTATGTAATCTACTTGCCCTGTTTATTATTACTTACTTAACTAATACTCTTCATTTTTTCTCAAACTCAGGCATAGCACCACCCATAAACCCGGAACCACCAACTCTCAAAGTGTGCACACTTGAAATTCACGGTTATTACTCCGTAATGCAGGGCTAAATCATAAAAAAACACTGCCTTTGCCATTCCTAGTCTATGTGACACCAATCTTATGCTTTGTATAGCATATGGACGAGGCAGACAATTAGACGGCAGAATCAATACACTCGGGTGCGTGGTATTTTAACATAGTATTGACTTACTTCTAAGGATTTACACATTCAGTTATCGATCCTTCAATGATAGAAACCATTACCCAGTTCAAATAAGCTTAGCCTGTGCTCATTGCTTCTCCAGACTGGCTCGTGCCTGGGGAAATTTTGTGTATATCACATCCTACGATTTCTTTTCAAACACGATTTCACTGTGGTAAGTGTTTAGAAAGAGGGAGCAATGTGGCATAACACAACTAAATGTCAACTTCTAAAACAACACACACACTGGAATATAAAACATTGGGCCATGAAAAACTATTAAACATGGTTAGCACTTACCGATGATTTTGGTATTTCTTTCTTTAATGATTTTCTATTGAGGTAGGATTATTGGTTACATTGTCCTGGGTAAGTTTTGGGTCGACAATTTGATGGATGTTGGTATGGTGGCGGAAATGCAGCAAAATTTCTTTTTTTCTCCAAAAAATGTGAATTTGTAATTGTTGTAATCATGTCAACAAATTATTGCATTTTAATACATTATAAGATTTTAAGGGCAAATACTTTTGCTACAAGAAAAAAAATGCTATTCAAATTCAGAGGCTTAAAATATATCGTTTGGGACACATGGCACATCCTAATTTTTTAATAATTCAATATCATACATATATAAATTCTCATCTGGCTGATTTTTTCGTAAAGCTTTTCCATCTTGCCCTTATTTCAACAAAATTAAGTACTTGTGCATCATCTGTCTTACTATGCCTACAGAGTGTAATCATTACAATTGCAAAGGCCCATTAGTCCAATACAATAGTTAACAAATTCAAACCTATTAACTATCACATTCAGGTTAAATAAATTATACACAGCAAACATGCTTGTTCAAATAAATATGTAGCTATCTACTGCAGATAGCAAACATGCTTGTTCAAATAAATATGTAGCTATCTACTGCAGATAGCAAACATGCTTGTTCCAAGAAATATCTTGCTATCTACTGCAGATAGCAAACAAGCTTGTTCAAATAAATATGTTGCTATCTACTGCAGATAGCAAACAAGCTTGTTCAAATAAATATGTTGCTATCTACTGCAGATAGCAAACAAGCTTGTTCAAATCAATATGGTGCTATCTACTGCAGATAGCAAACATGCTTGTTCCAAGAAATATCTTGCTATCTACAGCAGATAGCAAACATGCTTGTTCCAAGAAATATCTTGCTATCTACTGCAGATAGCAAACATGCTTGTTCAAAGAAATATCTTGCTATCTACTGCAGATAGCAAACATGCTTGTTCAAAGAAATATCTTGCTATCTACTGTAGACAGCAGACATGTGTTCCAATAAATATGTTGCTATCTACTGCAAACAGCAGATGTGTGTGTTCCAAAAAAATATGTTGCTATCTTCTGCAGACAGCAACCACGCTTGTTTAAAGACATGTTGCTTTCTACCGCAGAGAGTGAATGTGTGTTAAATTTGCTATCTACTGCAGACAGCAAACATGCATGTTCAAAGAAGTTGCTATTTCTGTGGATAGCAAACATACATGTTCAAAGAAATGTGTTGTCCTCTACTGGAGACAGCAAATATGCTTGTTCCAAGAAATATGTTGCTATCTACTCAAGACAGCTAATATGCTTGTTCCAAGAAATATGTTGCTATCTACTCAAGACAGCTAATATGCTTGTTCCAAGAAATATGTTGCTATCTACTCAAGACAGCTAATATGCTTGTTCCAAGAAATGTTGCTATCTACTCAAGACAGCTAATATGCTTGATATGATATGCATGTTCAAAGATATGTTGTTTTCTACTGCAGAGAGCAAACATGCTTGTTCACAGAAATATGTCGCTATCTACTACAGACAGCAAAACATACATGTTCAAAGATACATTGCAATCTACTGCAGACAGCAAATATGCTTGGTTAGAGAAACTACTACAGAGAGCAAATACACCTGTTCAAAGGAATGTGTTGCTATCTAATGCAGACAGCACACATGCCTTTTCAAAGAAATCAGATTTAATTTCTGGAAGAATTCTGGATTTTACTTGTATTTGAACTACTAATTTAACTTAAAATTTGTTCTTACCATTGTCTATACTTTGATAAATGAACCATGAAAATAGTTTGCCTTTTGGAGAGTGTATTAAGGAATTTGTTTCTATGTACACGAGGGGTCATATTTCAAAAATAGAATCACAGTCTGTTTAGAGCAGCTCAGTAGGTTGGAAAAAAATGTCCCCAACCATCCTGGTAGCAACTGAACAATGATCTCCTAGCTAATAAGACAGCAGGATAGGTCCCCATAAGTTTATAGCAAAAACTAGAATTTGCGTCTGTGTTCTCTTCTCGGGCTTTTCGCGCTCGCTATATTCAAAGAATATACTGTGGGCCCGCCCCATACAAAACTTAACAATTTAAAAAAAAAAAAAACATACCCAACACACACACACATACACACATACATACACACGTCACAACGGAGTGCTAAGTGGTCCTGCTGCCAGCTTATAGCTGCGGCCCACAAAAAGTATCTGCTGCATATTTCCAATTTCACTGCAAAATGTAATGTCTGTATAAATAGACCCACAACTATATGAATGCCTTGTTCAGACAAAATGTTAGTCCAATGCAAAATGTTGCTCTCTACGTGATTTTTTTCAGTTAAATTGTAACAGCAGAGAGGCAGAATATATTACCCCTTCTTTTTTTGTGGTGCTATTCCACTCAATATTGGCTAACTATTGTATATGCCCTAATTAAGCTTCTTATGTAGGACTAGTATCACAGTACTTTATCCAGAATAAAATACATAAAAACAGAGTAAGATGTACATAATAAAAACAACATAAATTGGTGTTGTATCTTATGAATAACAGATCAGTACCGGTATTCAAAACCTTGAAGTTTCCGCTAAATTGAAATGTTCATATCAATGTGAATGTTGCATATCATGCAGTTTCTAATAATAAACTACTACCAACAATACCTTCTTCTATACTTCTTGTAACTTACTGTTATCTTTTTATTTACATACTACTTTGGCTATCTACTGTAAATAAACAAAGCTAGCAAAGCACACTTTGGAGTCCTGCTATACAGTATAGTAATAAGTACTACATGCTAATGGGGCTCTACCTGATCCTCAGCCTTGACCCTGCTATTCACCCAATCAAACCTATGATTTTGGGTACCATTAGAAACCTTGTATTTTTCTTATCTTATCTGTTAAATATTTTAGCTGACTTCTTTCCCATTCTTATGCTACAAGCAAAAATGTTTTTTACTTTTACCATAAATTAGCTCATACAGACACACAGATGGAAATGTGGATGGAGTCCATTTTATAATCCCCATTCCAAACTTAATTTCGAGAGGGACAAAATGCCATGCCGACAGACCCTACTTGAAAGGTTTGTCCACTGGTAGAACAGTTTTTTCATCACTTAACGGTTGTTTACTTTCTTCTTTTCATACCTACTAAATCATGTGGTAGCAGATATCTCAAAACATACTCCATTACCCATTGGTGACAGTTTTTTAAAAACCAACTAAAATTGACATCAGAGCAGGTGCAAAAATAGTAAAAGAAATTCAACAATTTTAAAAAGCAACTTCACTTTAAGTTCCACACAACTCCAATACCTACTGCTGTACCCATTAATCATGGATTTTCCCTCATCTATATTCCCCACCATTTTCTGATAAAACAGCAGCAGGAAGACCAAATCTGGCTTACGTACATGTGTGTACGCACACCTAGAAATTCTGCATGACCTAAGGCCTTTCACTCTGTGCGTAGCTACACAGCTCTGCTATCTAGCTGCCTAAGCCATCCAGCCCTGTCTACCTCAATCAATTTAAACCTTATCTATATGTAAAAGATCTTCTTGTGAGTTAGTACATCTACACGCCCTAATATCTATATCATTAGATGAATGAGACTCTTGAGCCGTTTCCAACTGGGAGTTATTTTTTGAAACATAATATGGTACATTGCATTTTCGTGCATTTAGTGTTTGAATTGACATGCACTTCTCACTTAAAAGGGAAGTTCTTATTTACATAAGCATTCTTAGACTACTATTGTCTGGGCTTAGCCAAATTCAAACACCTCGTCTTCATTAAAATCAATACATTCAACATCAATTTATCAATCGCACTCAGAATACAAAATTGAAAGTTTAGTTCATTTAAGCATAGAAGAAGTTATTGTGATACGGAGGAATTTTGAGCAGTATTCCACAAGTTGCTTGGCTGTACACATATTTGAGTGTGTTGCTGGCAAGCATTATGAACACACTGAATGACCTCCATTGCACACACTTGAATCACCCATTTTCCATGTCATTATCATATTGATGTCTGCTAACAGTTAGACTGGCATTGAGTGTGCCAGAATGTATCTTTTTTTACTTTGATCTTTCTGGTGATTTCTCTTTCTAAAGGAGAATTAATATTTCACACTTCCTTTCTTACATTTACTATAATTTGTTGAATGAACTGTGCTAAGACTGCCAAAAGGCAACCCTGTGGTGCTTATAAAAAGAGGTAAGTCCTTAGAGCAAAAAAGATTCCCTCAAAGTTTTTACCGCTTCTTTAATGACATTAATTCGCATAATAGATTTTGGATCAAAGATTGCTAAATTTGAAGGACCTGAACAGACAAAAGGGTTCAACATTTTATTTGTCACTTTGCTTACATTTGAGGTGCATAATCGCTAGCCCCTATTGTTCGGTCAAAATGAATAGGTCATCTTATTCACCTTCCACTGGCATAACCGCCATTGCTTCCAATCAATTTAAAAGCAACATAGTACAGTGTATACTTTAAAAATCCTCTGTGACAAAAGCAATGATAAAGGATAAGCACCGGCAAGTGACCAGGATGAGTAGACAGCCATATCATGTCTAAATATTATTTCATACCATAATTCTTTTTCAAGTTTTCTGACCAAACGTGTTGTCTTTTTCCTTGTGTTTAGTAATAATTATAATTATAATAATGATGACAATTCTAACATTAAGGCAAAATTTTAATTATTCATGAGTTGCATAACATTTTCTGTTTCCTATTGAAAAGCCCAATGATTTCATAACTTCTGACAAAATGTTTATAATGCAAACTGTAAAATGCTGAATTGGAGAAACCCAAGAGAACTGACATGGCACCTTTTCTCTAATATGCCCGCAGCTTTGAGACTTTTTTCCACTTTATACATCACTCTTTTTGTTGGAGAATTCCAAGGAGAGCTCAGTAAATATGAAAAAAAGAGGCCACACATGATCTACACCAGGCACGCTTTTGAAAAGACTTGACAAGAACATAAGCATACAAAGTTCATAATTTTTTCATATTCAAAGAATGTTCTGTGCAGGGAATTATCATAACCTGCCTCTCTGCTACAAAGTGCCAAGTGATAATTTAGCATGTAACCTTTGGCCTATATCTAATAATAGTTCCTACGCTGCTACGGTGTAATTAGTTATCTATGGATACTGACATCATTGTAAGTCAAAATGCATTTCAATCCCTTCAACTGAAAAGATAGTATTTACATTACAATAAAACCCTTTTGAAAACCATATTTACATGCCACAAAATGTACTAGTGTCTAGTTTTGTTTCAAATATGTCTTACCAAGTATGGGGAACTTGATATGTAAATGCACTAAAAAGCTACACACTTTTTTTCACAAAGCACTAACTATGGAATTTTTTGCATGATCTTAAATGTTTTGCGGGTACTTTTAAACTCTTGAGCACTTATTATCCGTAATACAGTATAGGCACATTGAACTACATTAAGGATTGATGAAAACACCATCTGGCTTGAGCTTAAACTTAGCAGACACTATGGTTAATATTCTGAAAGGGAGTCTAAACTTCACCTGGGTTAAAACAGGGTTAGTTCCTACATGAGTGGACCTTTTTCCTTCAAAATTACGTAAAAGTTAAATGTACGAGTGAGGAAAATTCCTCATGGATGGGCCATTCAGCCCATCCATGGAAAGTTCTTACCTGTTCCAGTGCATTTTAGAGTATTTTGGAAGGACAACAAGTCCACTCACGCAGACTAACTTAGTTTAAACCTGGTCTAAAGTTAGACTTAGGAAGTACTATTTCAAAACGCCGAATATTGCTTTATCCAAGACTAAACAAATTAAACAGCGACACGCCAGAGACTTAACATGTCCTGAAGTAGCATCACAGAGTACATTCCTCACTACATGATTTTTGCATTAGACACTAAACAGTGGCTTTCCATTCCTTACACAACACGTTTCCTCTATGTTGTAACTGGGAGGCCATTAGACGTACGTACTATGGCAGAAAGGTGTTCAGACAGTGAGTGTGAGCACAGGTTCATTTGAAATTATCTGAGGTCAGAATAAATGGATCTACCCACCGGCCATATTTGAGGTCTTATTTGTTTGTGTCTGGTCCCTGGTAATCACTGATATGTACACCACTCCAAGGTATGAATGAACAAGGGTTGTATTTTGATTACCTATTTTAAAGCAAAGATATGAAAGGTGTTGTTTTTGAAAATGCTTAACCTTTACATTACTTTGACTATATAGATCCTAGACACTTTACCACAAGTTCTCGCACATCATCACAATCACAACATAAGGGTGATCCTTATTTATGGCATTGAGAGTTTCATTTTTTTTTACAACCACTGGTTTTTGGATTCTCTGCTTTTCCATTACAAAATGCGCTTCCAATAACCTTTTACTCTAATTCCATACAACACCTTCTATCCTCTTCATTGCATCATAAATGGTGAGTTTTAGTTGAAATAGTTTTTGTTTGTTTGTTTTGGTTTTCCTTTGGCTTTTTGTTTTTTTTTGTTGCATCATTTTACTGCAGAGGTTTGGTTAACAAACTTTGTGTTAAACTGAATAAAATTTTGTCACTGCAATACTTAAACCAGAATTTTTATTTACTGCAATGTGATCCATTCCAAGTGACACCACACTCACATGTCATTTTTTGTGTGAGCATATCATATTTGTGCACTTATAGCTGCAACAACCCAAATAGAGATTTTAATTCAAACCCATCAAGAATCCTCTAGTAGAGTCGCGCCCAGACATGTGAAACATTGATTGGTTATTTCATATTGTAATATCATGTAGAACCAATCGAGATGTTGTAAGACCGGTGTCTCAGGGGGGTTAAGAACCACTCACTGTTTTTTCCCTAACAGATCTGCTGTCAAGGTTTCTAATCAGAAGAAAAAGATACTATTACATTATTACAGATGGCTAGCCTCTATGCATAACATTTCTGGCACCAACCTATCAAATTTCTTCTCATGTAAAAATTTCAAAAATGATAAAATAATTTAATACCATTTATTAGTGATAAATTGACAAAACCTTAATCTTATAACAAGCACACAACCTACAAACCTCAAACTTGGAAATTGCATTGTACTCAAAAATCATCAGATCTGCATAAAATTCGTAAATATCGACTTGACCCTGAATGCTAAATAATACACTGCCTAAAGCTAAGCTTTACCTGGATTCACAGTGTGCCAACATTCCCACGTCCCTTTCAACTCTAACCTAGTGAAACCGGGAGAGATTTTAAACGCATTCAATTATAACTACAAGAGATATGTACCTATGTTATTCAGGGCAAAACAAGAACAGTTACAGAGAGTGTTCTACATTCTACAGCAGATACCGCAATTTTGTTTGCTCAGGGTTCAGCTTTGTGAGATGAGAATATACAATCAGGAGGCCAGGGACAGGCCCCAAAGCTCGATGTTGCTTAACAAACCCCGATTCCTCGGATATTTTTTGTTTTTTCAAAGATTTCACAAATGTCAAATCTATGGACTATCAAGACAGCATATTTAGAATCAGCATGCACTACTTTGGAATGAGTCCAAAACAAGCCTATTCTTAGATCAGTGGCTTTGAGATGGCTTCCCATATTTCATTTAGACCTCCATCTCATAAACTCAGACTTTAGTGAAACTATGGTATAACAAAACCTATCAAAGCTGAACGGTTTAAAATAGCTTCCACGTATAGATTGCACTCACATCATACCAAAAGTTTTTCCAACTGAAAATTGCGTACTGGATGCTGTATCCTAACCGACCCACCTCTTATCATGTTCAAAATCCCAACTGATCCTCTGCTGCATGCTTGTTAAGGGTGAACAGATATTCCTTTCATTCACATATTTTGATGAATCCCCCCTTTAATAATTTATCAACAATTTAAATAACTAACAAAAGGTTGTATCTGCAAATGTTTTGTCCAAAATGTATGGTCTTGCAGCCTTGGAATTGAGATGTCACTCTTTGATATCATACAGGATGTTTTGAAATAGGGTTTTCTACTCTTCTTGAAGGGGGGGTATACATTTTAACCATTTTCTCTCAGCTTCTGGGGCTTCGCCCCAAAACCTCCACCAAAGCAGGTATAAGGATGGGTAGCAAATCTGTCATTTTGGGTATATTTTCGGGGTAGTGGTTCAAACACCCGGCCGCACATCCCTACCCAAACCAAAATGAGACTCCCTCTGGTTGAAGGCAGAGCTAAAGGGAAGCTCCAAACTTGAAGTCTGTTCGGGCTATCCTCTAAATTGATTTGATTTTAACTTATTATTCTATGTGGACCATACACTTTGCTATGCTATATTTTTTTCCTCTGGCCATTAATTTTTCTGACAATAAGCCATTTTGTGCAATAAGCACATCAGCCAAATTTTCCCTGCATAATATTGCATTACAATATGCATCAGTGTTCATATTTGTTCATAACAATGTTCTTGCCATAGTTAGCCTTGTCAATCAATCTGGTAAGACAGTTTTCACTCCAGAATATTAACCCTTTTCAACCCCAATCGAATTTGTATAGTTTTGTTACAATTAAGTCAGTGGCTTTTGAGATGGCTTTCCAAATAACCTGCAGTTATTTTGGAAGCCATCTCAAAAGACACTGACCAAAGGCTAGGTTTGAAGACATTGACTTCTTAGCATCTCCATATGAATTAGCATTCAGCATTTACACTCCCAGCAAAGAAGTATTGACCTTCTAGATTCCACCATATACCTTTAATAACATATGCTTCACACCTCTGCAGACCTAAACACTGGCATATTACTAATCAAAGGTTTAAATTCTCATTAGGAAAGTTATATTATCTTGCATGTCTGCCAAACAATCCACAGTGTGAAGATTTGATATCTACAAATAAAACCTGGTATTGATATTAAAATGTTGCAGGAAACATGTTATAGCAATATTCTCCAATATCAAGAAAAGGTATTCCCCATCTGATCAGACATTCATTATCAACTATATGATGAACATACATCTTTTAATTTAATCACATACATTGGACCAACCAGATCTCCCTGCAGCTGTCTGGACTAATTTGCAATATAAGTCCACATTTTTGCTCTGCATTAATTTTTCAGCATTACATGTACCATCAAATGCCAGCATATATTAAAATATGTAACCATTATTTTGTTAGGGGTATTACTTTACATTTGGATAACAACATTAAGTGAATTTTAATACAAGCAAAAATGTTTAAACTCAACAGCAGAAAAAATAATCCTGTGAAAATTATAAATTTTTCATGCAGATAAAACTGATTGATAGTTACCAATAACCAGCATTCTACTCCTCATGTTGTATATTAACATTTTTATTTGAAAACTGTTTGTGACAATTTCAATTTGGCAGTGCCCTCATAAAATTAAACAGGGACAGTCTTATAAATTTATTGCAAATTGCCACATAGCCCAAAAGTATCTCTGTGCACAGAGCAACATAGAAATGATGAGTACAACTTTTCCTTTCAAGCACTCACTTTGAACTAATAAGAATTCACTATGAGGTAAGGTATGCTAATCTACCAAGGGCTCAGTTCAGTAACCTTTGATTTGCACATGTTAACAGCAGCTGACCATGCATGTTCTGGGTATCATAAATCATAATAAAAATCCAGGGTGTCTATTTTCTCAATACACTGGTGAATGAAAGCTATTGAACTGTGCCATGGGAATTGAGATTTTATTAGCTCATAGTGATTGCAAAGCTCAGTTTTCTTGACTGTGAGAGGATTATATAATTGTTATTATTTTCTTAAAGTCCATTCATACTTCACTGCACTGCAATGCAATGTGCAGTGAATATGGATGGAAACCATCTCTGACTCAATGCAGCAGCAGCATAATGCAATTTGAATTGTGTTGCTGCTGCATTGAGTCAGAGATGGTTTTCATTCATTTTCACTGCACAGCATTGAAATTGCACAGCTTTGATATTTTAGCATTTTTTCCTGGAAATAACCTTTCAAAAAATACATTTTACTGTCAAGTCTCATGGTAAAAATGGGTGGGTGGACCCACGTTATGAGCTTTTTTGATTTATGTGGTCATAGGATGTTCATTGTGTTTCTTTCCTGTATCGCAATACTGTGACAAAATCAGATCACAATATCGTTGTTCAGCAATATGTTAAGTACTTTAAATCGGCAATATTTTAAGCATTTTCAATCGACATTTAAATTTCATCCACTTGGAAGTCCGAAAATGAAGAAAACTGCAGCCTTTATGTAGCTTACAAACATGTTACAAAATGCATAATTCCCACATTATGTTTTAGCCAAAACAAACAACTTGTAGTCCTTGTAAAAATTTGTAGTCCTTGCTCACTTCCATTTTCATCTTGGCCATGCAGCTTCAACGAACAACTTGAGCCTTTTCATAAAAAAATACTGCAAATTGTTACTTTAATACAATTCAATTTTCATGCTGTGATGATTTAAAGCATTTTCTCCAATTCTCAAATTGGCTAATTTTACTTACTTTGCCTTTAATAAATATTTGCAAGCTCATAAATTTGTACTAGTCTCTTGATGTACGATAAGTGTGAAAATTAAAGGTGCAACGAGAGATTTCACATTTCGGGTGTCCCTTAAAAATCGAAAGTACTGATTTTTGCCCAGATGTAAAGCTTTCTATCAAAAATATCCCCATCTGAAAGGATTAAACCGAGAAATGTTTCTTTGGTACAAAATTTCGTACAGGAGCAAATACGAAATTCAGCCTATGTACAAAATTTCGTATAGGAGCAAATACGAAATTCAGCCTATGTTTTACATTGAAATACAAACAAATCCAAATCGCCTTTTTTTTCTCTCTTTTAGGACATTTCTGTTTCGAAATACAAGGCAAGAAATCTATTGAGTGTCTAATCTATGAAATTACTATTATGACACAATATTTGGGTGCCTCAAAATCTCTCGTTGCACCTTTAAGGCAGCACAAATAATTTCTACTTTCGCACTACTGTTCTCCTCTAAAATGTAGACAGTGGTCCCCAGGATGAGGCACTCAATTTGTTGGAGGTTGGTACAAGCCATGTTTAATTTAAAAGAGAAATAGGGAGCAGGAACTAGAATTTGACTACCTGAGATCTAGGGTGCTGAAATATCATCACACCTACGCTCTGTCAAGATCTTGTTTTTCAGAGTATTGTGGTAGATGCTAAGAAATTAAAGCGGTGCCTTGACTGGGAAGGAATGCTGTATCAGGCTATTCCATATGTACTCCATAAACCCTTGGCTCCCTAAGGAAGGCACGACTGGATTTTAGTAAATATGGGGGTACTGAAAACATGCTATTCCAAATCTAGAGAATAAAGGTTATGATTTTGGGAACCGGTACTCTCTTTACCTTGAAACCAAGGCGATGGTATTCGGCCAAGTTCTTCCACGCAAAAATAATGGCATTGCCGGTTTCATTTTTTCGTAAAGAAAGTACCCGTTCCTAAAATCATACGTTTATTCTCATTCACAGATTTAACCTAATTTCACGATCTTTATGGCTTAGATACAACAAGAAAGGACTGCACTACCCAGTGAGAAAAATTGAACAATCCCTTGAACGCAAACAACATACGCAACGAAATGTGACGTTGGCAGGTGCGTGCTGATGTAACAAACGAAGTGTGATGCAAGCGCATCAACCTCCAAATAACATCCACACCATAGCACATACTGCCCGGTTTCAATTATTGAATTGAACCCAAGCATCAGCCAATGAAATTGCTTAGATGTTTAAGAATAATTTAATACCTATATGTGGGAGGGAGACATAATACTCAATTCTGGTTGTACAGAATAGGGGGAGTAAAGAAGTATTCTGGACTAGCCCAATCTTTGGCAAGTATTGAACTTTGTTATTTGAGGACATGGGGCATGTGAACCTTCAAAAGCTTTAAATGCTGGTTTGCAATCAAAAGGCAGCCTGGAAATAGAGGTCGGGAATGCAAAATGAGCATGTTAAATTCAACAATACATGTTCCCAGTAGGGAAGATCAAATTACATGGCTCAGAAATTTACAGCAACAGAAAAATCACATACCAGGTATAGCAAAGTCACATTTGACCATATTATCAAGGCTATTTTGATGCCTTTAAGAGGCAATTTAAATTTTGCATCATTTTTTTAAAAAGAAATTATGTGCCACCACAATGCACGGGTGTAATTTACAGCTCATCACCAACACATTACATAGATACATGTTTCAAATTGACAATTTGTACACATTTGCCTTTGGGGATTTACAATGTAAGCATTAAAAACAAACAACACAACTCAACATTTAGTGCTGGGCACACGCTTTATAACACAATACACAACTAATGACATGCTAACCTCAGTGTCTAGAAAATATGTATATGTTCCTCCGTGTCTGGGAGTCACTCCTAGAGTAAAGTCAAATGTAATTGATCTGTCGACAGAGGAAAATGCTAACGCTTGTATCAGTGAAACACCTTGATTTGTACAAGCCATAGTTGTTGCAATACAAGTTAGCAGCGTAGGCTGGTTATTTTGGAAGTAGATGGTGCGAGTTGATTGATTCTCCCATCTACTGAAGTCTATGCAAGCCCTTGGGCATTAGAATGCTCTGTTGTGGGGACAGGTATACCATTTTAAGAATTGCTTACAGGGGTTATCTGATACGGATTCTAAAGAAATAACTGTCACCAAGATTTCTAATTATTGGGCTAAATTGGGTGTTTTACTGATTAAACAAACTCCCTCTGCAATCTTACAACTTGAGAGAGGGTGCAATGTATACCTACATCAATTGAAACAAGAGTTATGAGATGCATAATGGCCCCTACAACTAGATCTGTGCATGTTGAATACCTCAACGAGTTTGGAGAGGACATGACATTGCATCAAGCATTTGAGTAGATTAATGAGACATTGCATCTAATTATGCAAATGAGCTCATAAATTGAACAATATGCACAAAATAAAAGACTTATATGCTTACCAAGACTATCAAACAAAGAAATTGAAGAGTATGCATCATAGCCTGCGAAAATTTACCTTGATTTATGCAAATGACTTTACTTAGAGTTTATGCATTTTAGTAAATCAGCCCCAAAATCAAGGCAAAACATTTTCCTTCAATATATTCACCGATTTGAACTTTCGGCAGACAATTTACGTGCTAGAATAAACCCTCTGGTAGACAAACATTTTCAAGCATTTACTGCTGTGATCAGGATTGCCTGAAAATCTGGGCAAATGAGTGTCTCTTAAATATGTACATATACAGGGTGAGTCAAAAAAAACTTGACCCTGATTGTGTCCGCCATTTTGAATTTTCAAGTAACATATATCTAACATACATGATATCATCTTAAAGCTTAGTTCATTATCTTTAATTTGCTGCAAAGATCATTCACATTGGTTAGGTATAGACCGAGTTACAGTCGTTTGAATCTAGCAGTCGGTTTTCTGCACTGTCCACGGAATCGCATTTGCTTAGTCGGGCGCCGTGCATTCAAATGGGAATCCGTGGATAGGGTGAAAACCCTACTACTTGATTCAAAAGACTGTAGCTCAGGCTATACTTAACCGATTGCAATTATCTTTACAGTAAATTAAAGGTAATGAAATAGGCTTTCCGATGATATCACATACGTTATATATACATTATTTAAAAACTCAAAATGGCGGACACAATCCGGGTAAGTTTTTTTTGACTCACCCTATATCTCTCGCTACAACATCTTCTGATAAAAAATCTATTCATTTATCCTATGAAGTACTGCAACTTGATCTGCAGTGTCCATCATTTCAAATGCAATGTTTACATTCATGTTTCAAAAGAAGTCTAGCTAAATTCAGTCATTTATGACCAAGTGATTTCACATTTCCTATATGTATTATTTAAATGTACAGTGTGTCCCCCAAAAAGTGCAACTCACTCAATCATGGTAACATATTTTACGTACTGTCCAAACATTGTACTCCTTAAATTTTACTGTAAATAGCCTGTTTCATGTATAGAATACACACTTAAATTTTTTTCTTTAGTTTTGCAGTTTAAACATTAAAGGTGCAACGAGAGACTTCACATATCAGGTGTCCCTAAAAAATTGAAAGTATTGATTTTTGCTCTGATGTAAAGCTTTCCATCAAAAATATCCCCATCTGAAAGGATTAAGCTGAGAAATGTTTCTTTGGTACAGAAATTGTGAAATTTCTAATTTCGTATAGGAGCAAATACGAAATTCAGCCTATGTTTTATATTGAAATATAAGCAAATCAAAATTACCTTTTTCTCTCTTTTAAGACATTTCTGTAGTCAAATACAAGGTAAGAAGTCTATTGAGTGTCTAATCTATATGAAATTACTATTATGGACACAATATTTAGGGCCCACCTCAAAATATGTCATTGCACCTTTAAACCCTGTGGGTCCAAATATTTTTGTGGGCTTTTGAATTCATGGTTATGAATCCACAAAAAGCATGAAATAAACACCTTGCAAAAAATTTCCACAATACAGTATTGTAAAAGTGAAAATATTTGCACTACATCAAATTTCGCGCAAAATTAAGAACACGCGAACATTTTTATTTTGTGTGCAAGTCTATGAAGGATAGCTGAAAAAGTGAAAATAATTTTTAAAAATGCAGAAGCGCAAACAATTTCACACACGAAAATGACCACCTTTACAGTACGTGTTAAGGACACATTTCTTGTCTCCACGTTTGGCACTATGAATGCATTATCAGTAAAAATTTATCGATTGTTGTTGCCACTCTTCTTAAATTAGACAAGAACAGTGTTAAATACCCTTGATAATTGGCTTTTCCATTTTGACCATGCATAAAATATAAGTGTAATTTTATTTCTCCATATCTTTATTGTATTATTTTTTTGTAGTATTAGGAATTAGTAAACCCCCAAGCAGTTTGTAATATAGCAGCTCTAGAAATAAATCCCCAAAACAAACCATGCAGATACATGGAGCAGTATTAATTTTAGATGAATATTGGTAAAACATGGTTGAATTGCTAATTCAATTACCTTGCTACTGGTACTTGGCCACTAATCTCAAAAACAGTAGCCGATTGTTGTTTTCTCATAAATTAAAACATAAATTTGGAAAATGATAAAATGATGATTGCTATTTTGTTTTAACTTACTCTGGTGACCAACAATATGGGTTGCATTTTTTGGGGTCACCCTTCATTAGGCCAAAAAAAAATAGTTTGTCTCAAAGCTGATGAGTGGCTTGAAAAGTAATGCGGTATGCTGTATTTTTTTTTTTTTTAATTTTCAACTCTTTGTGCTCGCCGCTCGGCAATAAAATATCAATGTGCATGCATCCACTGATCGTCAACTTTCACCTGTGCTTGTACATCTACCATGGTATCGAATTCTGCATCATGGCAGTATCAACATCAGCTCCTCCGAGTATTTCCTGCCTCAGATCCACACATGGATTTCCCCCAAACAAGATTTCAATTGCAATATCTTTAAGAGTTTTGTTCTTATCAGTTTTGTGGCAGATCCATTTGTTTATAGTTGCAGATTCAACTTTAACTTTGAGAATAACTGTATCCTTGTTACTTTCCGAAGCACATGTATATACGCGACGTTGCAATTGGACCTATGGACCCGCACCAGTCCGTACAAAAACATTGAAATACACTAATATACCTTTGGCGAATGCGCGATTTTGAACTGAAGCGGCAAGATTTTGCAAGGAATCATATCAATGGATTGCACATCGATAAAACTTTAATATGTAATTTAATGTATGGGGGTCTTCCGATTTGATTTTGCGGTATGCGACGCTAAACAGCTACTTTAGTGCCAGTTTCCACCCGTTTCGAGCCTGCACTTTTTACCGGAAGTATATTGCCATTTATTTGGTGGTGGAGTGTTTTCACTTCACACGCTGGTGCCCAGTAAGTATCGTCTCTGCACTCACGTCAACGTAAGTCAGTTCACCGCCGAGAGTCGCAGATTGCGTGAATCATGCATTTTCACATTTCAGTTTTCAACAAAAATTCAGAGTTAATGACTTTTTAAAAAAAAAAAAAAGTTCCGCATAACTTTTTTTCAATTTTTCGGCGAAATTTACAAACGCGCGCGTCAGCTTTGAGACAAACCATTTTTTTTTGGCCTTATCAAAGACACACAGTATACAATTTAATGCAATATTCTTTATATTCTTGATCCTTCAATGGACAATCACATGCCATTTTTCATATTGGCAATAGTGGGGAATGTCAGGGAGAAAAAGAAGAATTCAAGTTTTTTTTAATTCTTTTGGTGAAACCCAAACTGCTAATTTTTAGATGCATTTTGTAAAAGATGTAGCAGTATTATATACATGCATTTGACATAACAGCATATTTCCTAAAAATCTATGTATGCCAGAATAAAATTCCTACTTCCTCACAATTAAAGAAACAATAAATAGTATGCCTCAAAAATCTCTCTAAAAGGAACCCAATTGCAAAGAAAAACTTTAAAATGTTAATTCTGCTACGATAATGATATTGAAATGCACAATTTTACCATGTAAAGAGAGGTGCATCTGTAATTCACTGATAAAAAGTACAGATTTCTACTTGATTTTGTGATGTCATCATTGAAGAAAATGGACTGTTTTTCCTTTCCAAGTGTAGTGCATGTTGAGGTCAAAATACAACCATTGTAGGCATTCCTTTAGTCAATTTGGTCAAATACCAAATACATTTGTGCTGTCTAAAAGGCATCTGCACACGTTTTTGCTGTAATGCAATTTTGCTTCTACCAACTACTTCTGACGTGTAGCTTAATGCATTACGTTGTTAAAGAAATGACGGGCTAGACTGCATCTATGGGGAAATGTAACACAATATTGAAATTGATTTTAAAATGTTATTTCTTGTCCTCGCCATTGTGAATATTAAAAGGTCAAATGAACGTTGTCATATGACACGACATTGCCATTGCAAGGGTAATTATGAACGGACATATGGGAAATGCGACTTGACTGGTCATCTCAGAAATCAAATTGACTGATGATTGAGGGACAAACCTGGGTAGAGCTTATATCTTCTAATGATTGGATAAGAATTCAAATGAAAGATGATACCAGATGAGAGTGCGTTGATATATTCATATGGTAACACTTAAATGGCATATCTTGCTGTGATATCTGTGGATAGCAACATACCCTTCTTCAGCAATTTTCTATCCTTCATATTTTTAATGTCTTTAAGACACTATCATTGATTTGCTAAATCAGCAAATCGACAAAAATACATCAAATCATATGTTTAGCCAGGTACGTAACAAGTACAGGTATCCTAACATACCCTGCAAAATGATAAGACCACATAAGCCAACCTAATAAGGACAGAATCGGAGATTTTAGTCATTACTGTCCGAACGGACACTTAGTACCACCTTATTGAATGGAGAATCGTATCTTGGAACCCTTGCCGTTTTCCCCTCTTCCCTTTCCTTTTCTTTTTCATTCTAACAGCTGTAAAAGGTAACCTATGAGAATTCTAAACAGACTCCTTCCACTTTGAAGCTATTCCTTCCTTCTAGCAAATTTCAATCAATCTTTATTCAAATCACTATGTGTCTTTCAAGATGCATACTTTGATCACCCATATCCAGCCATTCCATCTGAAATCTTATAGATACAAAGACCAACTTCCTTCTGAAAAAGAGCATTTGCTAACTACGAACTACTTTTACTACTATTCATCTTCTGACTATCTGATCATTTATTTCATTAGGATAGCACTCTGGTAGCCTCTAATAATAGCTTGTTTTCCTTAGGAATTGGTACTCTAACCTTACTCGCTAACCAACTTTTTAAAAGACAAGCATTCTCTTATCATTAAGAGATTATAGCAAACGGCCATCTTCTTACTAGAGCATTTTGGTTAGCATTTGGCTAAAGTGTCAGTCAGTCATCATTCACTGTTTTTAGTAGGTTAACCAACTGCTGTCTTGCTGAAGATATCATTTCTTATTATTATAAAAAACTCCTGCCTTTTCCTTGAAGATACCGCTTGCTATTTGGGATAAAGCAATAGCCTTCATTTTCAAGATGCATTTGTTATTATTAGAACTTGACACTCTACCATCTTCTGAAGATGACACTTTGTTATTATGAGAGCACTCTGCCATCTTCTGAAGATAGCATTTTGCTACAATAAGATCACTCTACCATCTTCTGAAGATGACACTTTGTTTTATGAGAGCACTCTGGCCGTCTTCTGAAGATAGCATTTGTGCTACAATAAGATCACTCTGCCATCTTATGAAGATAGCATTTTGCTATTATGAGATCACTCTGCCATCTTATGAAGATAGCATTTTGCTACAATAAGATCACTCTGCCATCTTATGAAGATATTATTTTGCTATTGTGAGATCACTCTGCCATCTTCTGAAGATAGCATTTTGCTATTAAGAAAGAGCGCTCTGCCATTATCTAAAGGTAGTATTTTGTTATAAAAATAGCATTCTGCCTAAAGATAACATTTTGATATAATTAAGGCATAGCAGTCTGTCATCAGATGGTAGCATTTGTCTTTATTATGAGATAGCGCTGTCATTTTAAAGGTAACATTTTGTTATGGTAAAGAATATCACAAACTGCCATCAACTGACGGTAGCAATATATTATCATAAGGAGTTATACTCTGCTATCTTCTGAAGATAACATTTTGTTATGATAAAGAAAAAAATAGTCCGTTAGCATTTTAATTTTTTTCCATTTGAGGGTTAAACACCCAAACTTAAGTGCCTTCTTGCAAATTGTTTTCCAAAAACTGCCCAATTTCACAAAATTTCTGTTTAGTCAGAAATGGCGAAATTGAACATACATTTTAAACACATAAACAAACCAATAGTCAAATGGTTCAGATGACATTGATCTTTGAACTTTTTAAATTCAAGGGATGAGGCTAGGGATCACAAATTATTATTTAAGTGCAAGCCACAGTAAGGATACTGATGGTCTCATTTTATACCTTTAAAGAACTAATAAGGTATGTACCAATAAGGTATGTAAGAACATACAGAAAATATGCAGTGCACAATTTTGACTAAAGACAATCCAACAAAACTTCCATCAGCTTACAAAACAAAGGTTGTTTTGTCTGATCAGATCTGCTCGTTTATGAAGCATTTTACATGACTTGCACGCTTCTTTGCACCCACTTGGGTGAACACTTCGTGAATAGTAATCTTAATTGGCTACTACAAACGACTAACTTCCCGCGTTGATCAATTATTTAATGACCATGTCATATCGTATATGCTATTTAAAATAGCTGACAGTTTACTTTGTGAGTTTATGTATAAATTAAAAATGCATACACAAACCTTGAGCATAAAATGCTAGGTTTTGAATTATTAATTAGTGTGTTGTCTATTATCATAGGTAGTTTAAGTACATTGCTCATCACTCTACAAAATGTCACCCCTACATCAAAATGGTATGTGCATGAATGAATATTCTAGTCTTGTAGTTGTCTTTAAAATTGAATGTATTGCGCTTGGTTGCACTATTTTTAAACTGTTTTATTTTCATGTCCTCTGTGTGTAACCATTGTAATGGATGCTTACAAAATATTCACTGTAAAAAATTCAACATTCCATAATCAAAATTATGTAAATATGGGATTCACAACATTCTCAAGATGTGTATATTACTATATTAATCTGGGGAAAATACATTGCTTTTAAAAAAAAAAGCACAAATCCTATATGGTGTCCTGCAGTATGCACAGATGAAATTGGTTTGTGCTGCCATACCGATGCTTTGAAACTGGTTCAAACGAAACTAAATAATTTAGCTTTAGAGAAAATCTGTTCAAAATACCTGCAGAGGTATTTGCTGTTTTCAATATATTCTTTATCACATTCTTCTTATCTACATATAGTTTATGGCTATTTAAAGGGGGATGGCCCAATTTAAGGATATAAAGTTTTCATCTTGATAGATTGCCCTTCACCCCAAAACCTCATCTGTAAAGTTTCACGCCAATAGTTCAATCGTTTTGTTGTGAGAGCTAAAAACGTGATTTTGTTAAGCCCCCATAAGTAACTTGTAAATGAATATTGGTCGACCAAATGGTGCACATTTTCACAGTCATAATCCAAACCAATTCCTTTTTGCCCATAAGTATTTCAACAGGGTAAATAGAAAAATATTAGCTTTCTTTCAGAATACCAAATGTTGACCACGTCCGTTAAAATCTATAGGCTTCTTCTGGGGACGAGACATATTAGCGATCGGGCCATGGTACTTTACAACTGTACAAGCTAAATTTATTTATTTCTTTCTCTCTCATCGCGTTGGGCCCCTGCCTTACAGACATTGAAAATGCGCACCTTGCTGGACCTATAAAACACTACCCCACACCTCACTTTAAGGCCCTAATACCTTGCATAAGTAGTGAAGCATTCAATACATTTCTCAGCATAGCTTGGGGAATTTAAATCATGTTTCACATCACCTTCCTATTGGAATGTTATCAAATTCTACACATTACTGAAGATAGTAACAGCATTAGGCACACAGACACCTATGTGATGGAGACATTGTGCCCAGTCTCACAGTTTTGTACCGACGGCGTCTACCAGAGGGGGCAAATCCAATTAAGTCTGACACTTGACAAAGTGCAACGTGTAAACGTCTAGACAAATTGGGGTGGGCGACTTCCTTATTTTTGCCGAAATTTAAGCGAATTGGGTCAAAATCTCCCCTGAAGAAAGAGAATGAAAATGCATATTTAGACCATACATACCGTCCTGCTTTTTTTTTGATCCCATGGGGGCAACTTGCCCCTCCCCCATGTCCGCTATACGCCCCTGAAGTCTCATTTAATCATAACAAGGCGGTTCTCGAACCACAAGTCTCTCTCCCCGCCTGCTTTCTTTTCGCGTATAGCCTGTAAGACAAAGAGCAGCACAACAGATTGCAAACTGTACAAGTTAGTGTTCCCAAAGAAGTTGTGCAAGCATCTACAGTTGAGGATTGCAGGTATCCCCTCCCACAAACACCCCACCCCCTCCCCACTACCTACAAACACACACCCCTATGCAACCAACACAACCCCACCCCTCACCAACCATACCCCCCCCCTCCCAACCCCACACCCCTCAACATCCCACTAACTGACACCCCCCTCCCCTCCCCACCACCTTCAACCCCACCCCTTCCCCCACACCCCACAACCAAACCACAACCCCAAAACAAAAACCCACACCCCAACCACAACACCCCAAACAAACACCCAACACCCCACGACCACACCCACGACCCGCGCAACCCCCCAACCCCCTCACAACCCCCCACCCTCCCTCCACCCACACCCCGCAAAACACACCACACACCTCTCCCCAACACCCCTCAACAACCCCCCCCCCCCCACCCCTCCCGCTCCCCCCAACAACCCCCACCCCTCAACACCTCAACACCCCACCCCCCTTCCCCCAACAACCCCCCTCAACATAAAACCCCACTTTCCCTCATCCCCCAACACCGCCAAAACTATAAACACCCTGTCAATACTACTCCGACCACCCTCCCCACCTCCTCAACAACCACCCCAATCCCTCCCCACACCCCACCCCCCCCACGACCCCTCAACAAACCCCACCCCCCTTCCCCACACCCCACTCTCCTCCCTCGCCCACCCCACCCGACACACCCCCCCTCCCCCAACACCCCACCACACTCCCAACGCCCTCCCAACACTCCGCAACACCCTTCCCCCAACAATCCTCCACACTCCAAACAAGACCCTCCACGGGAACCCATATAACCCCCACCGAAGGCGCCGTCGCTCATCCACACACCACCTCCATCACCTACCACCCCCTCGCCACACACCTCAACACAAACACCCAACCCCCTCCGCTCAACAACCCACACCGCAACCAAACACCCCAACCCCCTCCCCAACACCACCGCAAAAACACCCCCACCCCCCCTCCCCCAACACCCCCTCAACAACCCCACACCCCTCTCCCTCAACACCCCTCACTACCGCCCACCCCCTCCCCAACACCCCTCAACAACACCCTACCAACCCCCTCCTCACACCAACCGTTCAAAACAAAACACCCCCCCACTTCCTCAACCCCCACAACATCCCCCACCACCCCTCCCCAACACCCCTCAACAACACCCCACCCCCACCCCTCCCCAACACAAAAAAAACAAACCTCAACACCCCTCCCAACACCCCGCAACACCCTCGCCCAACACTCCCTCAACAAACAACACACCCCACTCCCCAACAATCACCTCAACCCGCCCCCCCCTCCCCCAACACCCGCAACACACCCCACACCCCTCCCCACCCCCACACAAACGCACAAACCCTTCACACCCAACCCCCACCCCCCCCTCCTAACCCCTCCCCAACCAAGCCACCACGACCCCCCACCGTCAACTGGCACCACGCCAACCCGCTCCCCTCACCACCCTCAACCCCACATCAAACAACCACCCCACCCCCACTCCCCACACACTGCAAAACAAAGACAAACCCCCACCCCCAACAAACCCCCGCAACAACCCTAAAACAAAACCCTACCCCCTCCCCAAACAAACACAGCAACAACACCCCACCTCCCCCTCCCCACACCCTGCAACATCCCTCCCCAACAGCACCGCAACACCCCAACCTCACCCCACCTCCCACCCAAACACCCCTCACACCCACCCCCCTCCCACAACACCCCTCCCCTCCCCCCAACACCCCCACCCATCAACAACACCCCTCCCCAACACCACCTCAAACAACCCAACCCCCCCCAGACAACCCTTCCTCAATACACCCCAACCCCCTCCCCATCACCCCGCAACAACCGCACCCCTCTCCCACCACACCCACACCACCCCCAGCCCCCACTCCCCAACACCTTACACACCCCGCCACCAACCCCCCTCCCACCACCCGCCCCAACACTCCCCTCCCAACAACCACCTCAACAACCACAGACCCGCTCCCCAAACCAAACTTGAAACTCCCCCACCCCACCCCTCCGCACACAACCAACACCCCTCCCCACCCACCCACCACACCACCACCTCATACCCCCCCAGCCCCCCCTTCCCAACCCCCCGGAGACCCGCCGTCACCAAAACCGCCACTGACCCCCTCCCGTCCCCCCACCCTTTCACCAACCCCCCGGAAGCCACTCGCCCTCCCTCCCACAAGCCCCCCTCCCAACCCAGGCCTCCCGTCCGACGACCGACCTAACCCAGCCCCACCCCCCACCACCCCCCCCCTCCTCCCCATCCCGCCCTCCACAATCGCCCTCCCTCAACCCCCCCCCGCCCTTCCCTGGCCCCCATCACCCCTCCACCAACCCCCTCACCCCTCGGCGCACCCCCCGGAGTCCCAGACGCGAACCTGCCCGCCCCCGCGGATCCAAGCCCCCGCAGGGTCCCTTGCCCAGACCACCCCCGGCAGCAAACCCCACTAAATCCTCCCCGCCGGGGCCCACCCACGCCCCCCCTCCCCCCACCCCCACCCCAGCCCCCCCCCCCCCACCCTCCCCACAGCCCTTCCCCCTCCCCCCCCCCCTCCCCACCCCGGGCCGCCCCCCATCCCCAACACCCACCCGATAAAAGAGGGGGGGAGGAGGAGTAGATACGGGCTGGAGGTCCCCCGCCCAGCCGCCTTACCCTAGCCCCCCCCAACCCCAGCCCCTCACGCCACCCCTACCCACCATCTCCACCGTGGCATCTCCTCCCCATCCCCCCCAGCCACCCACCCTCCCCAGCCACGCCCTCCCAGACCCCCCTCCCCCCCACCCACCCGTGCACCCCCCCCCACGCCCTCCCCCCCGCCGGGACCCTCCCCCCCGCCGCCGCCCGCTGGCTCCCTTCCCCGGCGCTCCCCCGCTCTAGTCCCCCTCCCCCCCTCCGCCACCCCACACCGTCCGCCCTCCCCCCCACCCGCCCGCCACCACCCCCCCCATCCCGTCCCCACCCCCCTCCTCCCCACCCCGCCCCACCGCCTCCTCACAAACCCCTCCCCACACCCCCTCCCTCCCTTAACCCCGGCCCCCCCGACACCTCCCTTCCCACACCCTTCCCAACAACCCTCACGCTTCGGGGTGCACCCTCACCCCCCGCGCCTGTCAACCACACCCCCCGCCCGTCCTCCCTCCCAACCCCTCCCCCACCCAGCACCGACATCGGGCCAACCCCCACCCCCGTCCCCCCACTCCGTGCCCCGATCACCAGATCCTCACTCCCCCGCCCCAACACCGTGTGCCCCCACACACGCGCCGGGCCCTCCACCCCCATGCTCCCCCGCACCACCCTCCGGCAAAACAAAAAACAAACAAAACACCCCTCCTCACAACACACCGCAACAATCCACCCCCCTCCCAACACACAACCCCACCCCCTCCCCAAACACCCAACACAACCCACAATACCTCAACGACAAACCCACCCCCCCTCCCACCACAACCTCAACACCCCCGAAACAAACCCCACGCCCCACCCCCTCCCAACCCCGCCCGCCACAAAACACCCCCCCCCTCCCCACCTCCACCTACCCCCTCCCCAACACCCCAATCCGCTCCCCCCCCCCCTCCACACAAACCAACAACAACGCCAACGGCCCAACTGGCTCCCTCCCCATACACCCCCTCTCATCAACCACAATTACCCCCAACCCCTCCGCCCCACCCCGCCACCCCCTCCTCACACCCCCTCCTTACCCATCGTATTCCCTCCCCCACCCCCCCCCTCAACCCCTCGCCCCACCACACCCCCTCGGGCATCCAATAGCCCAGCCCCCTCCCAACCCCAACCATCCCCTCTCGCCCCATGTCCCCCACCACCCCGCCCCTCCCCAACCCACACCCACAATAACCCCCTCCCCCTCCCCCCCCAACCCATCCGGGGGGGGGGAGAGGCCCTCCCCACACCCCCCCTCCCACCGCCCTCACCCCACCCACCAGCTCACCGTTGCACCCGGCTGCCTCCCACCACCCCCCCCCCGTCCCGCAACCCGCCCCCTCGCCCCTCCCACCCCATCCCCCCCCCAGCACACCCCCGCCCCCCGGTCCCCCCCCCCACCCAACCCTCACCACCTCCCGCCCCTGCCCCACCCGCCTCCCCCCCCCGCCGACCCTCGCCCCCCCACCCCCGGTTCTAGACCTCTCCCCCACCATCCCCCCCCATATCTCATGTAACACAAAATATTTGTCATATCCAATGTACTGTTCCGCTATACAGCAACTGTGCATATTAAAATTAGGTCAATGTACCACAACAAAATTCCCCTTTAATTGGTCCACTATGCACTTTGACCTAATTATGATTAGGGTCTTCTTGTTTGTACACACACCTGTTTTTTGTACAACCACCAAATCACACACAACACAAGCCATCTAATTCATAAACACATGCTACCTAATTTAAGTTTTATTGAAGGTAAACAAACTCCTGAATCAATTCTTTTGCAAGGTGGTGTATTTCACACTGACCATTTACAAACCGAGAAAATTGGGTTGAAATGGACCAACCATTTAGCCTTAAGTTTGCAATTTTAAAAATAATCAAGAATGATGATCCCCTTTAAGTGGCCAGACATGCATTTTTGGCCCACAAATTATGTTCACACAAAGCTGTTACCATTCGTCGTCTCCATGTAGCGAAGGAATTTTGCATATATATATCCAATGTACCATATAAGCGATACAGCAATTACGAAAATTATTAGAATCAATTTGCACTCAAACAATTTAGCCTTTATTGATCCCCTTCACTTTTGAGACCGCAATTGGTGATTCATTACAAAAGATGTACGGCTAGAGTCGCATGTAGCGAAGGATTTTTGCATATCCACTGTACAATTTCAGTGATACAGCAATTATGCATATTTGATGAGATAATTGTATCAAAAATGCCCCTTTAAAATTAATTAAAAAATCGGCCCCCCATGCACGTTGACCCAATATGATTCACCCCCAAAGATTCATGGCATGTATTCTTTTCAGCAGCGAAGGAATTTTGTTCCTATCCATGTACGGTTGTTTCAGAGATACAGTACTTACAGCAATATTTAATTAGCTCATTTTGCATACCTAAGCCGCATGTTCACACACGTTCAATTGCAAAAAAGATGCGCAGCATGATAAGCTTTCATTCAATGGAGGAATGTGCCCCGTATCCAATGTACCGTTTTCAAATATAACATTTACGCTGTTTTTTGCATATTAATTAGATCATTTTGTGGGGCGAATTACGGTTACGTATAATTTAATAATTTGCCCGACATACGCCCGAAATCTAATCAGTCGAGAACTCCGCCAGCCCGCTCCCATCCACCAAGTTTACATCATCATACCCTTATCGAACTCCAGAAAACTTGTACACAGCCTTGCGGGAAAATTTTCGTTAATTATGCAATATAGATACTTAATTTGCCATTTTTACGCTCCAAAATCTAATCATGTCGAGAACTCGTGGACCCCCTCCTTTCCAATCCACGTTTCCACCAGTTACAATTCATCATAGCCCTTACGGAACTCCAGATAAATCGTACACAGGCCCGTGAACACGACGTCCAGGCATACAGCATACGACAGACAGACGACAGGACAGACCAGACGGACAGATAGACAGACAGACAACAGACAGACATACCGACGAAAAGTGATTACTAAGTCTCTGCCGAACAAGTTCCAGGCGAGACAACAAAACCAGAATCAATTAAAAAAAATATCAATGACAACATACTTTGATGACCCAATATAGATTATTTATTTTATTTATTCCACTAACTTCACATTTTTTCATGAAATTTCTTGCCGCAAATACAATTTTGTCTTTAAAATCTAGGTATAACCGTCCCTCTCTATGTCAGGGGGGTGACAACAAACCGATCTGCTCGATTTGGGCAATTGGATTTCCAAAAACGGTAATTTTGGGGAATTGGCTACGTGCATTTAACTATGGCAGTCTCGGTCCCAATGACATTTACAAAATCATCTGAGTAATACATAATTTAGGAAAAAATATTGACTTCAAAAATCCGTCGGGGTGTAGTGGATTAACCATAGCTGCTGCCAAAATAGTGTATTTCAATAACGGTCATTTAGATTTACAAATAGTTGTGACCGGAAGTCGATATGCCCGTTTTGGAATATTTTTGCGCTGTTGCTGTAGGTGGCATGGTTCCGACCACCACCCACCCATAACCCCCCCTGCTCTATGGATAATGGCCATATAGAGGGCGCTAAACACACAATATGACCTTGTAGGCCTATATTGGCAATATTGTATGCCAATGGATTTTTCCAGGTCATTGCTTTTTGCACCTTATAACCGTTTTTGTCAAAGTGTGTCACCACTCTGCTTGAAATTGCTCAAAATAAAAGAGACTAATTTGCATAATGGGGTCAAACACTGTGTTAACCAAGTTGACCCATGATCTACTCCTTGAGTGATTTGGTTTACTTTTTATTACCAATGCAGATCGATAACAACCGAATTACTCCCGCCTATTTGGTGGTGGTTAATCAAAGTATCGTTTACACTCGGTAATTGTGACTAAGTGGGATTGGATGAAATAATGAATGGATGGACAATATGCAAAGACCTTTCCCTAGCATGATAATGGATTAAATTCTTTGTTGCCAAATTTTAAATGTAAGCAGATTTTTACCTTTTACCACCATTGTTGCATAGCACCTCTAGTGAGGTTACTACTCCATCCAAAATCTAATGTAAAAAACACAAAACAAAACCTGGGTTTTATAAATAGTGTCTAGAAATATTGAATTTAGTTTATGTAATATTTAAGCGCCATTACGTTATACCAGTAAATGTGATACGTTGAATGGCAGTTTAATGAGTACAAACTACCATTATGGCTTAATTTATGAGTAAGTTGATTCGCATACATCCATCGTTATATCACGTATGGCGTACTGCTGTTGAGTGCAATACAACTTATCTTGATAACATTAGTAAAAGGGCCAAAGCAAAGAACGCGATCTCAGAAACCCCCACCAGAGCTGGTTGAAATCATATCTCCCAGAATAATCTTTTGTGGAGTGTCCATTTTGCCATTTGGGACCCTTTTTGTTTACGAAAAAAACCTGATTAGTGTAGACGTTGGGCCAAATTTCATTAAAGGTCTATGGCCCGAGTTGGCTAATAGCCTCCGTCGACAGGGAGCCGCCCAAATTTGGTATCATAAGACCCTCGAATTACAAAATAAACCTACAACATGCATTGAGTGCAATGCCATAAGTACCGCAAACTTACATCAATCAAATGGGCACGGCACAATCAATTTTCACACATGCCGCATTGAAAACCATTATCAAGCTCTACAAAGTGTTCCCAATCCATACTGTTATACTTTTGGAGGCATGATTGTGTCAACATTCATGCCGCAATGCCTTCAAAAAAGCTGTGATTTCCCTTGTGGTAACTAATATAAAGAGCTAAAATACAGATTGTTTATAACTTTTTCAGTTTATATTTAAGTTTTTTTTTTCTACTTATGTTTAAAACTGCCTGCTGATATATGAAAATGAAATTGATATTTAATAACTTTCCATGCACACTGTGCATGTAGTACAGAAAACTTACATGCACACGACAAAGTTACATGCATTTGTGCATGTGTGCACCAAGGATTCGAGCTCTGAGAAGGAAGCTACGATTTTTCTCATTTCCCTGTGAAATCTTAGTGCTTAAAGGATGTTTGGTTTGGATGTTATGATGTGAAAATTTTTTGGTCACCAAATAATTTTTTAACACAATACTCCTATGGGGAATTACAAAAATCCATTTTTAGCTCTAACTTAACCCTAACGCGGCCCAGACTCATGCGGTGCAACAAAAACGTGGTACCACCGGTCCGAAAAATGTTTTCTCGTTTCATCTCGGCCGTCAACAACTATTTTTTGTCGCGCAAATGACTCTCATTGACTCACATTGCATCTGGGCCTTCTTACCGGTAAATGACCGATGTTCCTCGTTGCATCTGGGCCATCGTTACGGAAAAATGACGCCATGTCCCTCGTTGCATCTGGGCCGTCTTCCCGTAAAATGACGCGATGTTCCTCGTTGCAAAAAACCTGGACTTCATTCCCGAGAAAATGATGCGATCTTTTCACTGCATTTCGACCGGTTTGGCCCCGCAGAATGCGCAATGCTTTTATCACAGGCGGTTTACACTGTGTACCATGACCCATGACAATTCGATAGCGAGGTGATAGCACCACCCATTTTCGATAAGCTACTTTTATTATGCATAAACGCATTCATTACGAAACCGGAGCATGACGTAGCCGTAATATCGCCACGCACACGCCTATGAGTAGCGTAATAGCGCCCCGCACGGCTGGCGAACTATAAGCAAGAGATTTCATGCAGATCATGGTGTCAGTACGCATCCATTATTTCTTTTATTTATTTATTTAGGAATCCCTGTTCTCATTTCATTCGCAACGGATGGTTCCTCTTGCATGGTACATCTTCCGAAAATGGCGCGATGTTCCTCGTTGCTCTGGGCCGTCTTCCGGAAAATGGCGCGCGATGTTCCTCGTTGCATCTTGGTCGTCTTCCGGGAAAATGACGCGATGTTCTCGTTGCATCTGGGCCGTTAACGACTTTACGCTACTTTTTCCTGTGCCGGGAAAAACGGCCGAGATGCAATTACACGCAAAATTGTTCTCGTTGCATCTGGGCCGTTAAAAATAACAATAGATTGCACCTCGTTTCATTGGGCCTTGGTGGCAAAACGACCCGGTCCGGGTTAGGTTAAAAATGGTTGAAATGTCGGCGTGCAACTTTACAGATGGTAGTTTTGGGGGTGAAGGCCATTCTATCAAGATGAAAAATGTATAGACTTTAAATCGGGCCATCCCCTTTTAATTTTAATTCCTGCATGCCTCTACAAATGTTATTAGCCCACTTGGCTTTCTCAGGCAAATAAGTTTGACAAATCTTTGAGCCTCTAAAGGATATGACTCAGAGATTCAGATGCGGGCGCCCTCAATTTGCAAACCAATCGTGTTTTTTGCATATACATAATGCTGTCCATATACTAATCACTAGGTGTAAAATAGCTAAGCTCAAATCGGAGCCCTTTATATAGAAAATAACAAACTTTGTTATAAAATTCCGAATCACGGAATTTGTTATACACAGTTACTATGTACGCTATATAATACACAAATATTATTGCATGAAAACGAAAATCGCTTCATCTCAAACTTTGGAATTGGGCGTTTAGGTGACATATTTAGTTCTAATTGAATATTTTATTATACACCAACAAAATTATATTTGAAATCTCTGAGTTCAGCCTTTAACTGGGTTTGTTTAATGCTCATCAATTTCCGGTGGTTGAAATTGAGATTAATTAAAGAAGAATATAATACTTGTTTTTTTCAGTTTCGTAAGATATTCAATTTTTTCAGTTGCGCTGTGCATCTGTTTTGGACAGTGAAACTGCAAATCTTAAAGCGGCACTGGCAACATTTTTTCCACAAAATTGAAATATTTCTATTTCTTCAATTTTGCCTCTCGAATGATAGTCTCGGCATTGGACTGAACAGAGGATATATTTTACACAATAAAAAATAAACATAAACCCAAAAACAGATAGGGACATTGATATGAGGATAAACGACCTCCAGGTATTTTTTAGGCCAACTTTTAAATTTTCCATAACTTTTAATCAACAAATGTTATATTACAATCCATGAATATTTTGACTCGTACTCCAATCGATATTAAAAACCACAAAGAGTATAGACCGATCAAACAGTGTGCATAGCGTTGGAACCATGCACTGCGTGCGGTTTCTTGTGTTAAAAACGCCATTTTTTTTCGGGGTCGTCTGCTGAATTTAACGTCGGCCGGCGACGTTAAATTATAAAATCGTTCTGTTTACCCATAAGGAGACTGATTTGGTCTTAATCATTTCGTTAGGGCTTTTGTATATAAAAGCCTTACCAACAACCATGCAAAAAATATCGTTTTAAAAATCTTGGAGGCGCACTATTTCAATGTCCAGTGTCCTCTTTATGTTAAAGGGCATTCAACAGGTCATACCACTATTTCTTTTCTATGTGTCAATGTCACTTATTTCCAAGTCTGGGGACTACAAATTTAACTGATACAATAACTGCAGTCAGATTTTAGGGCGAGGTGGCCGTGTTGTCTAAGGAGCAAGAACGTTAGCAGGGTATATGATCGAGCGGCCCTGGTTCGAGCCCCATGTGCGTTTGGTTTCTTGGTCATATTATAAGGTCAGAAATTACATAATTATGCATGATTAAAAAAATGTTATGTGATTAAGGAATTTCTCCTCGCTCCCACCCATTGCATAGAATGTGCAGGTGTATGCAATGGGTGTCCAGCACCGGTTCGGAGAGTCATGTAAAGCCGTTGGTCTTGTGTGGGTCTATACAGAAATATGCATACACTTTCATGTTAGTTACCAACAGAAACCCAAACATTTTCAGCAACAACAAAATCTGTATAAAGAAGTCTTAACTTTTTTTTTTAATTGCAGATGTTCCTTCATAATTCAGTAAACTTCTGGCTGTGAAGGGCACAACAGAATATTCATGATAACCCTGCTAAGTTAGAATGATAGACCATGCTTCAAGTGCATGACCTAAACTATGCAACACATGTTTGGCACCAAAGCTGACAATGGCAGATGGCATTTTCAAAGTGTGGAGTTCTTTCAAGCATATCTTCCTTGATGCGTCAAAAGGGATATACTATGTCTCAGGTAACATCTGAGCAGGGGTATTGCTGGATAAGATCTGTGAAGTAGAATCATTGCTAAGTTTCATACCAGTCTCAGAAGTCATTTCAACAAGAATGTAATTTCACAATCATGTTGATTGTTTATGAAATATATTTCTTGTCAAAAACCCACACTTGTGGCTTACATATAAGCATACATGGGTAAAAATACATCACTATTGCATTAAGTTAACTATGTGCTTTAAACCGTGAACTTTTTTAGCAAAATACATCCTTACAACAACTATTGCCTTTTGGAACCCTGGAGACAGAAACAATGCACAACAACAGACATGAACTGCATACAAAGTGTGAAAACTGTGCTGTTGGATAAATTTGGAGACTTTGATAGACCATGTACCATCTTTGCTGATGAATTTAGGGAGGGCAATAACATTATTAAGTGCAGTCTTGTTCTTCCAAACAAAAATAATGGTATTGTTGTTAAAACAGATCAAGCGAGAGATCGAGATCGAGAGAGAGATCAAGAGAGAGAGACAGACAGACAGACAGACAGAGACAGACAGTGTGGGGTCTTTAAAGAGACATGAGAACATTTCCAGAAAGAAGCGCTCCCAATTTTGTTAAAACCCAGGTTTTTTGCATATTTGGAATGCTTACCTATGTATATATTAGATCACACCTGAAGTGAAAAACGAAGTGAAGTGAATAATGCCATCTTTATGTAATAAGCTGATGATTTAGTACTTTCTGTCATGCACGACAGATAATCAAAGCATAGTTTTCTATAGGGACAATTATGTTAGCAGGCAAGTTCAAAACAAGGTTTGCAGATTTCTTTTGCACTTGCTTATTAAACCTTCAACATGTTCTCGGTAGGTGGTCTACAACCGATCCAGTACAATTTGAGAGAAATTTGTATCCTCAAAAAATTGTGTCACTTAAAGTAATATCTTCATTCTCATTCTTGAAGAGCTTTATGATATACATGACATAAGAAATAAAATTCATTGGTGCTAATAAATGCTAAATCTTTCAAAAGGTGTGGAATTATTAGATGTGACACACAATTTCATTCAAATCTGCATTTGAATTACTCTCTCATTGGTTGATACAGCATTGTAAATAAGCAAACACAGACACATTCAGTAGAATGTCTTTTTTTCATCACAAGCACACTGTAACAACATCCCAATATTGGTTTTGGCTTTTATTCTAAAATGCACTTGATATCAAAATTATTGTGTAATCGCAAATATGCCATTTGAAGAATATATATGCACTGCAATGTCATGTCACCTCTACTTCTCAAAACCAGATCTCTTGATTTAATTTTTTTTTAAATAATGTAGTTTTTTTTTCACTTTTAAAATTTCTCTCAAGACTAGCCACTATATTACTAAAGTCTTGTATGGTGAGGCCCAGCCATTGGTCTGCAATGAAGCAAAGCATGATCATAACTCTGAGCTGGCAGGAGTGCTAGTATGTCCTAAGCAAAACAAAAGGTCAGCAAATTATCTCACAAAACTTAAGACCACATATTCAATTTGTCTTTGGAATTGACAAAGTAAGAACAATCAACAACAATTTACTTACTTCAACATTGTTTCCATGGAAACAATTCAAGTTAAATTATCAAAAAGTAAGATTTGGCATGTCTGTAACAAATATAGGTATCCTAACATACCCTACAAGTGCTAAGATTGAAAGCAACCAAAGGGATGGAATCTTGATATTTTAAGTCTTAACTGTCTGTATGTACATTTACTGTAACACCTAACTGAATTATAATGGAGACTCATATTTTTGAACACTGCTATTTTCTTCTTTTTCTGTAAATTTGTTCAGTTGCAAAAATAACTTGTGAAAATTCTACAGATTAATCCTGCAAATTTCAAATATTTTGACTCTTCTGGATGAATTACTGATAGTGTCTTTAATGTTTGCAGCAAAACAATCCCACCAGACAAGTCAAAAGGGTATCTTGATTATTATCACTGAATACAGTGGTGGATGTCAACTCATAAGAGTCCATGAAGCGTGGCCAATATTGGATGCTCCAACTGCATGAGCAAATATCCTGCGGGATAGTTTAGCCGTTGAATGATCACTTTCATTTGCTAACCTTTTATGAGCTTGGACTGAATGTCCCCATTGATCGTTTGACTGAAAATGGTTTCATTTGACCCATGATCAGGATTCGTAATACATCGCATTTCATATGATACATGTCTGTTTAATTAAATTACTACAGCTGTTCAAAAAAATCCACTCAGTACAATCATAAGAAAAGGTCAAAAATTATTTCTTTTGTGTAGTACATACACCAAATTATGATGGTCTAGAAACTAAAAACAAGATTTTAGCTGTCACACTGGCAGGGTTAAAATGTTTCTAACCCACGCTGATCCTGTGTCCATCAGACTATCAAAGAGTGACCGGCATCTGCTGTTGGTAAATCCAAGGTAAATTTTAAAAAACCTTATGCAAAGCGATACATAAACCCAAACCATACTATTTGTGGTGAAGTTTGCTCAACAGACAAGAGTTGTTTCCCTCAACATTTGAGGCAGGCTTTTAGAGGAGAGCATAGTCTTTTTTGTTTTTTGAAATACAGCCAAGTGCCTTGAAATTCAACATTTTTAAGTAAGGGCACTTCCTCCGTTTCCAGTCAGGCAATAATGCTGAATGCTTTGAAAACTGAATTACTTCTAGCGCATTAAGGCCCACTATAAAAGGCAACAGAGAGCCTGGGTAAGGTCCAACTAAAGAAGGACAGTACTTTTTCCTGCAATGCTCCTTAGTCCTCACTGCCTCTAAGCCTCCCTATAGCAATTGTAATTGTAAAGATATACAAATATAGAAAAAAAACCCTATACTACCTGAGGAGATTTTATCTGTTCTTTCAAGCCGAGGTTGAATTTTCAAATGTAGTTGTATCCAATGAGCCTTTTTATTTGAAATCCATATCCCTCTGTGATGGAAGTCACAGTAGTGGCGTAGATTTCAAATAGGATGGTCCAAATCCAGAGGGTGTATCGAAGTCCATCCCCAATTGCACCCAGTTGGGGGTGGGAAATTTCACCTTCAATAAGGTCATGTGATCCCACAAAAATCCTATCTACCACATAAAAAACACCCCTGTACTTTTTGCACTCAATTTGCCAAAAAAAGTGCCCAGGACTAAAAATAATTTTAAGTAATGATCATGAAATGTTTTTGAGTGCTTTTTATCCCCAAGTACTTACCATGTTTTTAGTACATTAAGTATGAGGTGAACTTAATGTTTTACAAACACAAGTTAGCACCTGGTCCTACGCATGTTAGAGGTGCGAAGAATTGTCAACAGTTACAACATCAAAGGGCCTTAGGGTCACGCCTGATTGAGCGCATAAATTTTAAACGCACAACCCTGTAGGTGCTCACGCATCTGCCCGTCAGTGCTTTGCACTTGCCATGCATTATTGATTAAGGAATCGGTTTCAAACACCCCGCTGGTTACATAACTGTTGCCACACCAAGCAGACCCCTGCAACCTATCTGCCACAACTGATTGACCAAAATTAGAACAGTTAACTTGCAGTCCCTGAAGCATTTCATTTTTTATAACCATTAATTGATTGGGCAGCAATGATCAAAACACTGGTATTGTTGCCAATGATCCTAACAGTCAATTACCTGAAGCTTAAAAAGTGGCTCTCTTTGCACTTAAAATAATAAAACCAATATTTAAAAAGCATACCAATATCGCAGTGTTCAAGATATTTGTACAGTTGGATTTTATTTGGGTATGAAATCACACCCATTAATGGTAAAGCTCAAATTGTGCACTTGCAAAAGGAGAATTTCAAATATTAACATTGGAATCCCCAATTTATTTCCACAGTCACTAGAAGGCCAATTTCTGTCCATCCAATTTGATCTCTTTTTATTTCGTAATCAGGTACAAAAGCTCATTGATTAACTGGTCAATCGGGTCACACAGGTCAATGTTGATATTTTTTGTGAGATAGCATTATTTCATGAATACTAGAACAGCATTTGGTGTTTCCTGCAGATGTTAAATTGAACTGGGGATGCTCATATCTATCTAATTACAAAATTCTTGCTTTTTGTGAACAAGAAATGATTTTGACCTTTATCATACACAGGTATAGTTTACTAGCCAAGTTACCAATACACGTCAGTACAAAAATTAAAACCTGGCGCACTTTCTTCAAATGTGTTCATTATTGCTAAAAGTTCTGTTTAAAGGTGCTTTTGTGATTCCAGCAAGTTTTATTCATATTCATTGTTCAATAGATAACCTTGAGAAAAGCTTATTCACAAATTTGTGTTGATTTCGATCTTGCGCTGGGGCAATGCTTGTTCCTCCTCAGGTCCCCTGGCCTGTAATTTGTCCGTTTTATGGACAGAAAATAACCAAATTGCAAATTTCTTACAGGTACGACAAAATTTGCACAGAAGGCTAACGTTCAAATGATAAAAAATCTCAACTTTTTTCATCGGGAACGAGTTGTGGATCACAAAAAATGCCCCTTGAATAATATAATCCAATTTCAACATCAGGAAATATTCTAATTCAGCAAACAGCATAATCCTCTGAAACATTTGCAAACATAATTGCCACTATATTGCCTAATACATTCACTTTTTCAAACCTGTCTCTCAGACTTCACATAAGCGATGAAAAATAGCTTGGCCAGCACGCAGTGGGGATAAACCATACTACAGATTGATCAAACCAGTTAAACAAGGCAAATTTGGTATCATCGCTAGCAATATCCTCCCTGACTTGTACAAGTAGGTTCAGATTTCAGATTCCATAACACACAATCGTTCTACTAGTTACATACATGCAGCGAATTATATACATATTAAGTGAAGCAAATAATATTAGAGGGAATGGGAGCTATTTTCAAATTTAATTGAAATCGCCCTATATGAGCTAATTCGATCTACAAGTGTACTGATTCCAAGGGGAGATCAAGATTTTTAAAGGTTGTACTGCAATACATATTCCCATTTTCCCGGTGGAGAAAAAAAATCCGGGCATTCTTGATGTAGCTTTATTTTTTGTATGAGCTACCTACCAGAGAACGTTAAAAATAAATTACTTCTTTGTGGTATTAACCTACCCAAAATAATTGTTTTTACAGAAAAATAACGATTTGTATTATTTTCTATTTTAACCAAGAGGTGAATAAGCAAATTAGCATACCAATTTAAGCCAACATTTCAGGCAACGTTCTCATTCACTAGCATGCCCAGAAATTACCATATGGATGCCTGTAAATTTGCATCACGTTATTTCAATTTTAGAGTTTAACACTGCCCTTAAGCCTCAGTAATTACTCAAAACATGTATGCCTTGCTCTGCCCAAAAACCATGTTTGTGCATGAATTACTGCAGTTTGCAATGTACACCAGCACGATAATTCACTCTCTAAAACATGAAGAAAACAGATGTAACACTGTCCAGTGGAGACAACAGCATGTTGTTTGCCGCTCCAGGGCCCCCGAACTGCCGCAAAACAAGATGTTCGCAACACCTGAATCATTCATCACTGTTCAAGGAGTGTCCTCGTCTCCTAGTTTTATCTACACACGAACGTACACAATATGAGGACCAGGCTGCGACTGTTCTGATGTCGCCGTCTAGGTGATGAAGGTTAGACCTAAACCCGGTGCAGCTGCCAAACACGTTATTCACTGAATCTACTCTGCATTCATATTGGGCCTGTGCCTCCTTCTCTCAAATGTCAAATGTTTCCTGTTTATTTAGCGGTTGTTTAAGAGGCTCACGTTTTATTAAAATTGTGTCAACATTAATCAAAAACAACATGTTAACTCTGTTTAATGGCTTTTAACCCTTGCAACACTTTTTTTTTTGCTTTTTATAATTTTTTATTTTTTTTATTTTTTTTATTTTTTTTATTTTTTTTATATTTTTCATCAAATATTTTCATATATTAGAGTCAAAATAAATCACTTTCTCTTTAAATTAAAAAAAAACCAACATTTTATGATTTGCTATGTTTTACGAATTAAAGAGACACTGGCACATTTTTTAAAAAGAATACACACTCAATTTTTTCAAAACCCATATTTTTGCATGGTTGCACTCTCCGCATGAGACTTCATTGTGTATGCTCTTTATAACATGGTTGTATTAATCTTTTACATGTGTTAGCTCTAACCTGAAATTATAAAAACCAAAAAAGAAAAATTAAAAAAAAATGGAATGATTTAAGAAAACATAGATCACCAAGAAATAACATGAGAATTGATTCCCTATTTAGGCACACTGATATTGACTGCATTTGATGTATAAATACAGCAAGTAAACTTGCGTGATCCCCTGGCACGATGGCAGTCTGGAACGACCTCAGATGAACCTTTGACCTGTCCGTGACCTTTGACATCATCCACACATGAAGAACCCCTTGGCACCTTAATCCCATATATACCTGGTATAAAACTTGGGATTCTTTTTAGTCGCAATACCCAAATTTAATTGGTCAAGCTATGAGTTAAAAAATATATGGGCGAGCGAGACGCAGTCGAGCCCATATTTTTTTCAATCATAGCGAGACCAATTCATGATGAATTGGGCCAATTATTGTCTCTGTCGAAAATACAATCCCCTGTCCTACACCGTCCCTCTTCAGATGACGATTTATCACCGATCTGATGTTTTTATAGAGATCCAGTTTGTTAATTACTCCGTCGTCATTGGCGGACGTCACAAAAATTGTTTTCAACTTCAAGAATTCCGTGAGTTGATCTTTGCCTACCAAAGACTCGAAGTATAACAAGTTCATGAGTTGTGGAACATGCCATTGCACATGAATATGCCTACTGTACTGACACTGGATCAAGCGTTACCTTATGCCTTTTGACTGACGTCTTAAAATCCTACTCAACAGCGCGCGTACTCTCCGGTGGGCACTATCCACCCTTTAATCAATCCATTTATTGTTGAAAATCTACTTCCCCCAGCAGAAGAATTAGGCCATCTTGCTAGGTAAATAAAAACAACGCTTCCTTGACATGATCGATGCAAAATTGACATGACATGACCGATTCTTGTGGGGGGGGGTTGGGTCAACCGCCTCACCACTTTACGCTACTACTTCCGGTGTACATAATTAGCCTGAATCCTTGGCGCTCAGCGGCATTATGCTGTGTTATTCGACGACCATGGCGGCCACCGAATGAATACCAATACGGTTTTACTAAGTGGGTTCGTGACCCTGCTGCTTTAATACTGTCTCGTTACCAGGTTGCACAGACATACCACTATGCATGGAATGCATTCTGTTTAAAATTCAATGAAAGTTAAGGGGATTGCTCCAAAGCGGTGGTGAAGTATTGATTTTATTACTATTATATAAAATTATATCAAAAAAAACATTTTTGTTTTTAATTGGTTTCCCAGCCTGTGTATAGTAATATAGGGCGGAAGATTCTCAAACATAATATGGTTTAAATCGGACTTAAACTTTTCGAAGGAGACGCGAAAAACGAAAACCTAACCAACTGGAACCACACATCACATGTCATACATACACACGGACATTCCCACCCTCGCACTAAAGCCCCCCTCTTTTATCCAGGGGGATAAAAATTACTAGATTTACAATAAGGTCAAAATCACGTGAAGCCTGGGGCATCCTAATATGTATACTATGTAATATGATGACGCATTTTTTGTGTAAAAATGTGGTTTTATCTATCTAGGTCTCAGTCAATCATTTGAATGCAAATTAAAGATTCTATTCTTTTGTTGAAATGACCGTGTCCTCTTAAACAGTTTAACCTAATCCACCTGATAAAGGGCCCTGGTTAGAAAGGGCACTTTTTACTGAAATACCTTGTCACTTTTGACGAGGTACAGAATAAACATATGGGTTTTTTATGAGGTTTTCTAGTAAAATTTGACTGGAAATTTGTAATTTGACCAGAATCTTGTCAACTATGGACTATTCTTTAGGTTGTAAAATTCATATTGGTTATTTTAATTACTTAGAGACATTTTAAAACTAACAATTTTAGTCATCATCAAAGATGGATTTAAAGCATCCGCAACCTTAACATATACTTACCCATTTTTGCCGGCAACAGTTAATTTAAAAAGCCTGTTTAAATTGGATTCAAATTTCACCCTATCTTTGCTCAGTAATGATGGAACTTTGGGTTCAGCAACCTATTTACTGCAAGGGCCGCAGGTGCCCAGTATTGTTAATCTTATTTTGAAAATGGGCCAGAATTGAAAAGATTTGTATATATTTTAGAGTTTGTTTGACAACCCCTAAGGTTAGATGGTAACAAGATGCATTTCTCTATATTTTATAATTAAAATAAAATTGTCAAATAATCAAATGAAACTGAGGCTCTTAAGTTTATTGAATACAACAGTCCATATGTAAAGATAAGCTGTGGGATTTACAACATTCTCTTGGTTATTCAACAAAGAACTTTAACATGTTTAAGATGCAACTGGAGGGTTTTTGAGTCAATCCCACAATGCACCAATTTTGGGAAATTTCACCTCAATAGGGCCAGGTCATGTGATCCCACCAAAAACCTATTCTTAACACAAAAATCCTGACCTTATTTTAGCCCACAAAATGTTAGTACTTAGGAAAATTTTAGCATAATCATGAAAAGTCTTGCAGTTAAACTTCTTGAACACTTTGATCCCAAAGTACTGACATGTGTTTAGTACAGTACAGTATAGGTGCATTGCAATGCATTATGGGATTGATTCAAAACACCTTCTGAGATGTGACTAATTTGACTCTTTTAGCCAACATGTGCAATGGCACTGCAGGCCATGGAAGCTTACTGTACAAATTCTCACTAATTCCTTTCCATATGAAAACACCAGAGCTGCATTTAACCGTTTTTCAGCCTTGCCAATTTTGTGAGCGAAGTTGAAGGACGACTGTATTACAGCGATCTACAGCATTTTTAAAGTTCATTTGAAAGGGATTTTTTTAATTTCGAAAATGCAGTTTGCAGTACTGCAATGCAAATACATCCAATTTCTTCTTCTTTCCTATGCAAGGCCCCTTACACATCAATACTTGTCATAAGAGAGCTGCCCTACATTAGATGTGTGAAATGGTTGAAGCATTGGCACTCCTATTCAACAGGTTCGGTAGCTCAACATAATAAGGGGGTTTTTTACAAGGGTATATCATCAGTCTCTTGGTTTACTTTTTTTGTGTGTGTCAATTCTCCAGATTTTTTTACGGCTAAAACATGGTTATGATGTAATATATTGGGTATTTCTACAGGGCAAACCAAAAAATGTTGACTCTTCTACTTTCATATATTTGTATCATGCATTTGATCCCCAGCATGTGTATGTGTTCTAGTACATGATGCATGACCCTCATACCTACTGTAGTTGTACTATTTTGTTAAGCTTTCAAATACTTGTCTTTGTTTAAAAAAATCAACCAAAGAACCTGATCGATCTGCAAGGTTTATTTTGCTGGGCAACTAAAACTGCTACAAAATAAAGTAAATAGGTGCTTGCACACAGCCCTGTACAATAATTTGTTGATGAACATTGGACCAACTTGGTTGGATTCCTAATTGAATGCATGCCTCTATCACATGAATAATATGCAATGCATCTACTGTGAACCATCTAAGTCATTTCCTGCCACTGGTAACACAACTTTAAGATGTTAAGAGGTCCAGAGTACAACTTGAGGAGTTGCCCTTGGTGAGTTTTTGACATCTTAGCCATCGCACCTGTACAGACCTGTGGAGTAGACAGACACCTGTCTTCTTACAAGTCACAGCTTTGTATTGATGTCCGCATTCTCACACAATTTAGTTGTTGTATTCAACAGGAAACCTTCAAATGTTTTCGTATTTCATGCAAGGAAACTAGAGATGGTTTGACTTTGCTATGAATTAATAACCTCCTAAGACCACTTGTACAATGTGTACACCTGTGTCAACAACCTTTTGAAGAAGCTTTTGCACATCCTTTACTTTCTGGGTCCTTCGAACAATGCTGACTATAGAGGTCTTCCACCTTTCGGATTAGCGGCCATCTTGCCGGGAATGGCATAGTCCATTCCATATTTCTGGAGACTTTCTAAATCTTAAGAATGACATGCATGTTGGATATGTATGCATAAAAGTATGGGTCACACTTTGAATAGCACAAGTACTTTGAGGTCGGGTATTAAATTGATCTGAATGAGGAATACTACGGGAACTAACACCTTTTGTTATAAGTTATGCATGAGTGAGGTGAAAGACCTCTATAGTCACTCACTGTTCATTTTTTTCTTCAAAAAAATGTCAAAATTAAGAATTTTCATGACCATGTATATTGAAATTCAGCATGGGAAATGTATTCAATTCAAGAGCCCAACCGTCCTAGTCTTAAAATTTTTAACTACTTAGTTCTCCAGGCAGACAAGGGTGAATTTTTATTAATCTTTTCCTTGAAATGGCCAGTGCACACAAGTGTTGGAAAAAAATGTGAGATTGGCCGGATTCGAACCAGCAACCTCCGATAGACGTCAGGAGGTTAAGATCCAAATTCTTCTGTAGCATACATAAATTGTAAATATTTCTAGTAAATGCAGAAAGTAATGGATTTTCTGAGATATCCCACATAATATACATGAATTTAATTTAGAAAAAGAAATTAGCCAAACATGTTTATTACAACTACACATCATTGGTGCAGCTGGGGCAGTCAGTACTAGATGTGTACTCAATTTATCAGCACACACTATGATTATAGGCAGGCTATTAATTGTGTGGTTTCTCATATTTCATAAGTTATCAAAAATTTTCTGTTTTTTTAATGGGCTTAAATTCTGCTAAGCAATACACTTAATAACAAAATGAATTAAATCATGTAGACTGATCACAATTTGATATTCTTGATATTCATGTGAACAGTTGCATAACCAGCCAAATCTCGAAAGCCACCTTGCTGCACCTCGAATGGTTTATGCAGGTCCTTAGACCAATTCCATATGAATTAAAGGGTCTTTAAACAATTATTTCTGTCAAAACTGTAACTGGGATTTTGCCACAAAATTTGCTACAAAGAAAACCGAAAACATTACAGTCCTGACCAGGCCGGCCCATTGGGTTGGTCCCTACCATCCAATCGTATGTTACTTCATTTATAACCAAAAAATAGAAGCTCCATATTACAATAGGGAGGTTTAGTTTCAGACCTTGATTTTTTTTTAATTTACTTGAAATTGTATTGTTAAATGCATTTCACAGATATATTTGTTTTAGGAACCCAATGGAAGTTGTAAGTAAAAAACTGGCTATGTCAGAAATATCTTTTACTATTTTAGATATTTTTGATTATTGCTATTTTCTTGTATTGTTTTCATTATTTGCAAGTTAATTGAATTGAGGATCACTGCATTGTTCAAAATGTGCTCATTGCAATATCTAGGGAGAGTGGGCACGCAAATCAGTTAATCCATTAGCTCCACGAATGAGGTCTGGGCTGATCCTCTGGTTGGCCTATGGCTTTATAAGTGAATTTGGTTTTCTGATCCATGCATGCTGTCCCAAGGTTTCTCTGGGTAATCTGCTTTCCTCCTGCATCAATAATTGGACCTCTTCCCATAAATCTATTTGGGAATTATTTAGTTTATCTCTGGTGTACAATATGCCTTACTGTTTGCCATATAGTGAGAATCAAGAGAAGATGTCAGTGGCTTCCCATAATGCATTGCTTCCAGAGGATGTTTTTTACAGGTATGCGAATCATTAGAGATGAAACATAGCTAAAAGCAACAGTACTAATCTCTAATGGTTCACATGGCTACCTGTAAAAAAAAATCTTCCATTGGAAGCAATGCATTGTGGGAAGCTACTGATATCTTCTCTTGTAAGAATCTGTTGGGTTGATTTGATAAATAACACATAAAAATCAATTTTTGGCTTTTTGGATTTGACGCCTCTTCAGATCTTGCCTTTTAGAATCCAACAATTATTCAAGTTTAATTTCAATATTACAATTATAAAATCTAGAAAAGGGTGGGTATGTTGATTTCTGAATCCTGTTAATAACATGTCTGAACATATTTTTTAAAATTTGATAACAAAATAATCAAAGCACACTTAGTCAGTTTGACAAGCTTATAATGACACTCACCCCAAATATACTGGTGCACTGACTTTCTCACTGCATTCAAGTTTGCTACATTTTGCTCATTCTTCCCTAAATATTATGCGATTATAAGGGAAAGAATGGCTAATGCACATTACGCATCACAAGTCATGTATAGTTCATTACACAATCTCTGGATGATGTATTTTATGCATCTGACCTATATTTTCCTGCGTTCTGAATATTTTCTATGCTGCAAGTGCTGTTTTTTTTTCCTTTCGGGATAAAATGCAGTCTCACAATGAATATTTCATCTACATTGTGATCAATAATAGCTTGAAATAGGAGGTAAAATTACAAAGACAGAATAAATACAGCTTGTTTTCAAGATTAATATTGCACAGGCTTAAACTACAATCACTTACATGTAAAAACCATTTTTTTCTGCACACAGCTAATTTTGCTTTTACAACCATCAATATCTTCATGGGGAGTTAATTTCGTGGTCAGTATTTCTTGTGATATAAATAGCTTGGGAAGGTCGATGATTAAAAATATTACAGTATGACAAACACTTGATTCATGTGAATAACAGCTCTGTAATTTTATCTCCATCACTGACTCAAGGAAGCAAGGAAGATACAACCATAAAATTACTTACTGAAAGTAATGGGAAGCTGAGTCCTGGGGTAAAATTGAACAGACCTCCATGCGTGAAGTGACATGCATGCACCACGTGCATAGTATATTGGCCATAACAAAATGCATGGGAGGAGAAAATGAAAACATTTCAGTGACCCAGTCATGACCTAATTTTGTGTGGGGTTGTTCCTTTGTTTTGAAGGCAATGATGTCATTCCGAAACATTTTGGCGGGTTGTCGAATTCACAAGATCATGGCGATCTGCAAAATGCATTCTTATTCAGTCGGCAGGGTTTAGTACAGAAACATTAGTCGTTGCCTATCTAATATGGAACGATATTAGATAGTGCGTCATTGCGCAAGTGTTTACACATGCGTGTATAAGGTTACGCAGTGCACATAGCTAGTACAGGGGTTCATTTTTGACAGTGGGGAGTATTTTTGCCTTTTAAACTAAAATAATTGAAAAAGACAATATTTTCCAAAAAAAACTAAATAATTATTTTAATATTGTTCTTGTTGTTTTGTTGTTTTGCCTATTTAATATCATGTCATATTGAATGGGCAGTCTAAATACTTTTATTCAGTGGATGCTGGCGGCCGGCATCCCACTACTTCAAAAATATTGGACTGGGATGATTTTTTTTTTTTTGCACTGGAGTTATGTTGACTTGGACCTGATCGCATCTGGTTGTGGTACCCTAGCCTACACACAGCTTTTAGCCTGATTATTTTTTTTTTCGGTGCAAGGTGTATCTTTCTGAAATGTTGACAGTCTTATTTGTTGCACTGTATGATGACGTTTGTTCGATGTGATTTTTGCTACTGATCTTCTTTGGTCAGCCCTTACGATCACATGCCTACCAAGCAAATGCTTTTAGCAAGGTTGCAAATGCTTTTAGCAAGGTTGCAGTGGCCACACCCAGGTCAACATATACTGGGAGATGGATGTAACCATAAAGTGAAATTAAACCTGGTGAAATCCAAATTTGTGCAAAATATCCTTTTTGTCCCAATTAAAATTCTAGTCTTATTTAATTTTTTGCTCCAATCTCCCCCCCCCCCCGAGGATAGAGGGATGCTAAATCTGGTTGGGCAAATTCTCCCATATCCCCTGGTTCACCCACTGGAGGGTGACTGCCCTATTTTCCAAAGGATACACAAACACAATTATGATATTCAAACCAATTCACGGCACATATTTCAATAATAATGCAGAAATAATGCGAGAGGATAATTTTTTTTTTGGAAATTATTATACAGGGCCAGTAAAAAAAAACTTGACCCTGATTGTTCCGCCATTTTAATTTTTAAGTAACATATATCTAACATATTTGGTATCACCTGAAAGCTGGTTTCATTATCTTTAATTGACTGCAAAGATCATTCATATCAGTTTGGTTAAGTGAGCTACAGTCTTTTGAATGCAGTAGTTGTGTTTTTCTTCTCTGTCCACGGATTCACAGTGAAATGCCAGCGTTCAGCAATGAAATTAGTGAGCAGAGAAAATCAGGCTATTTATCATGCAGATTCTTTGATTCCAAAAGACGATATTTAACCGATTGGAAAGCTCTTTGCAGCAAATTAAAGATAAGACATAAGCGTTCCGCAGATACCACATATGTTAGATATATATTATTTAAAAATTCAAAATGGACAGGACACAATCAGGGTCAAGGTTTTTTTTTTATTACCCTGTATTAGCTACCAATCAGGGATAAATGTGGACAATTTCATTAAATATTTTTAAACGAAGGAAAAAAAGGAAAAACCATACTAAATAGTTAAACGAATGGGGAAGTATTCGAAATTTGGTATACCATTCCTGCATTGAAGGCAGTGATGACGACTCTAATGTACACTAAACAGCTGCCAAGTACCAAATAACGAATCAACTGACAGGTTTTGAGTTCAATGTTACAAATCATGGTACACAATATCACAATTTAAAAATGTGGAATATTTGCAGGGAAAGGTTTTTTATCTCAAGTTGAATTTTATATACATGCATAAAATCTAGAATCAGATAAAATTATTGTTGTCTTTATTAAGTAAGTGGATTTCAAGCCAACCACTTCCAGGTTATGTTAGCAATCCATGCTAGTAACAAAGATACCAAATAATGAAACACTTTATTATTTTTTCTTCAATATTCCAGATTGGCAATCATGCTTATCCCTTTAAGGTGTTGGCATTATGATTTGTTGGTTTCTAAGGAGCTACGGCGGCAAGCCGGACTTTAATACTCGGAGATGAGCAAGCATGCCATTCGCTTTGCGATTTTGATTTTAGCATTGAAAAAAATCATGAGCGATTTCCCCTCTGCGTGTACGCGAATTTTGTAAGCGTTCGCAAAACGCGTAGAACTCTGTGATGTGCTAGGTTGTCTAAGGGGGGAACGGCCTGATTAATAGGCATCTCACCTTTCACGCAACACCATTTTTTGTTTTGTGAGTGAAAATTAGGCGTTAAATAACGTGAGATGCAGCGTCTCTAGTGAAGGCGGAATTTCACTCTTAAATTGTCCTTTTTCGACGATTTTCAGGAAAAACTAATACGGTGACACAATCTTTTTACTTTGGTATTTCAAGTATTCAACATTATGTTAAAATCAGAAAAACGATTGTTATCTTGTTGGGGGCACTTTAGTATGGTGAAATCACATTTTCCCATTAGAGTTGCGTGGTAATAATGTCAAATTTTGAGCAAAAATCTACTTTTGAAAGTCTTTTTTCTCAAAAACGAATATGGTAAGCCATATATTTTGTTTCAGATTTGTTATCAGCACAAATGAATGTACTATATATCAAATTTTCAAAAAATTCTTCGGCCCATTTAAATCATGATGCCAACACCTTAAATAGATGTATAGCAGACTTTGGACTTTCCCTTTTGTGCCATTGTAGGACAGTTAAACCCAATTCTTGTAGTTTTTTCAACCTTTTGGTCTTTGCAGCAACTCAGACGTCCTAAATTTTCAATTGTTTGCTTAAACTTAAAAATAATGCATTTTCACAACCATGTTTGGAATCAGCATGAAAAATGTATTCATACAAGTCTAAACAAGCCTAGTCTTAGGTTAACAGTTGAAGATGGCTTCCCCCCAAAAACAAAATCCATCTGAAAATCTGATACAGAATCTATAGCTAAGAATCCAGATGAAACAGCATGCTATGAACACTAGAGGGCAGTGTTACATTCTCATGTTTTCTAAATAATGAAATAAACATGCAATTTGATTGGTTTTTTGCCCATGAGATCTGAGACAAAACATGATTTTGTGCATGCTGAATGTAAATCCAATCTTAATTCACCACACGTCTGCTTTTGGTTTTCCCTTGTGTATGTCTAGCCTATTCAACATCATATTCTTATATAAAAAAGTTAAAGGTACATACTTGTACTTTTGTTCCAATTAATTATATAGAATTACGTATGGATCTTTTTGGTAGATGTTTGAAAAACAAAAAATTACATAAATATTAGTATTTTTTGTGATTGCTAAGTATTCAGATTGGGTATTTGTAGTCATTATTTGGAAGATGTAGATTTTAGTCTGAAATAAACAAAATCTGAATACAACATGTGAACCATGCACTCATCATTAGTTGTCCTTATAAAATACCCCCCCCCCCCCATATTTCCAGAACATAGTTTGAAAATGAAATGCATTAGTGGCATGTATATAGACTGAAGTTAGTAACAATGGTTATGAGGCCCAACCAGAGGCCTCTGAGCAGGAGGGTTGTTGTACCAATCCCATAATGCATTGCAAATGTGCCTACTATTGTACTGTATAAATTAATGGAAATTAATTCTATATATATCCCACATGTATACTTAATGGCAAAAAGTGTTCACAACATTTCATGATCATGTGTTAAAAATTTACCTTAGTACTAATGCTTTGGGGGCTAAAATGAGTAAAAGTCAGGGTTTAGAATGAATTGTGGGATCACCTGACCTTACTGAGGTGAAATTTCCAAAACTGGTGCTATTGGGATTGAATGCAATATGCACTCTACAACCAGCTAAAGCCTCCTGTAATCTGCGACCATTCCGTGCATTAGAATACATAGGCAAAGCTTTTGATTGCCATGGCAGTTGTTCTACATTTGCATCTAGTCTTTCTACGACAGTCAGTTTTTCAATCTTCTCGACGGCCATATGCCATCACAGAAAAAAAAAAGGTCTGTTGAAAGTGGAAAAACATAGTCACCCAAGAGAAACAGCTCTAGTGTGAATTTTCATCTAAATTAATTACCAATAATTTCTTGAACCCACAGGGTTCTAACGTTTATTTTACAATTTTCTTGAATCGGGATGTCCTTGCTTACGGCATAGATCATTATAAACAATCATTGTACAGCCAAGACTTGCACAGCAATATGATTGGTGGATAAATGACACAAGACTTAAGATTGCTCCTGCAATATCGGCAAAATACATATCTTGCGTGGCACTGCCACGCGATTGCCGATTAGCTGTTATTACAAAATCGGGGCTTGTAGCAAACATGGCCTTCTGCACGACCACGTTGACTTAGGTGCAAATGTTATCGTGTTTGTTATTCTTCTGATCAAGCTATTATGAACATGATTTCTAATTGACCCTACTGGTCAAATTCAGGCAGCTTTCAATATAATTTGTAAGTTTGCTTGTTACCAATTTTATTGTATATTCATATCTTCTAAGCTGGTCCGAAGAATAACATAAAATTTTTAAAGGCAGACTCAGAGACCGAGATTTCACAATTTAATTTTGCTTGTTGCATCAATAACAATGGTCACCTAATTTGAAGATAGTTAACTTAAATGACTCAATTTCAAAGTTGAGATTATCAGACTTTTGGTTTGATGCAGTGAAAGGTATTATGTGTAGTAAACAATTCAGAGGATATGTGTATAAACAAAAATTTGGATCCAAAATTTTATTACAAAGTTTGATTTTCTACATGAAGGGGACATCGATTTAGCTCAACAATTTTCACACATTGATGTATGTGGTACAAGCATATGTCTTGCAAAAAAAACAGGCGTGCCTTGTTGTAAGATATTCATGATTTAGACTAGAGTAAAGACTCTTTTACTGAATAAAGCTGTACAATCCTTTGTTCCTTTTATAGAAGATTTCATGCTAGGCTAATTCTGTGCAGTCTTACATGAAGGATGAACCAAAAACACGATTTGTTAGGAATTGAGGGCAGCACCCTTGGGCAACTTCTGAGTCAGCCTTTATCATTTCTGCCCAAAACAATCTTATGACACAGCCTGTGTGTGTGTGTGTGTGTGCGTGTGTGCATGCACGCCTGTGTGTGATCGAGTATGTTTGTGCATGTATGTGTGTGTGTTGAAAGTATTGAATTCAGCACCCTTGGAAAACCTCTGAGTCAGCCTTTATCATTTCCCATGTGTGTGTGTGTGTGTGGTGTGTGTGTGTGTGTGTGTGGTGTGTGTGTGTGTGTGTGTATGTGTGCGTGTGTGCATGCACGCCTGTGTGTGATCGAGTATGTTTGTGCATGTATGTGTGTGTGTTGAAAGTATTGAATATTAAATAACATAATAAATACAGAATTTTGGGAAATATTTGGAACTCTAAAAATACACCAAGTAAAATAAACACTTACTTGGATGCAGGATTGTTAATTCACACATTTCTCTAAAATTTGATGCATAGGCTCTTATCTAGGCATGGGTGCTTACTAGGATAAATATGCTACATGTAATTTTTTCCATTACAAGCCTCCCTTCAACACTGACTGCAGTCTATGCTCTCTATACGATAACCACTGGTTACCATGGAAACATGGAAGTATATGACTGGTTAGGTTGCATGGGCATTCCTCCCTATAGTGACACTATTTAATAAAATGAAAATGCTTGAGATAGTCCGATAGTAAATGTACTGGGGAGAATAGAAAAATGCAACCTGTTTATCAATTTTAAATTCAATAGAGACTACTTTTTCTTTTTAATTTGAATTTTATAATATTATAAATATTGATCATTAACAAAGGCGATGCAGATGCATTCAAAGGTTTTGTGTACAGGTACACAATGTCTCATTTTATAATATACCATGATGGTATATTGCTAATCACAATGACTAAAAGGATATAAATTTACATTTAAAAAACCAAAACAAAATTTTGAAATGCAATTCTTCTTTGTTAATAAAATATTACCAAAAAGGAATTGATGCGTGTTTCTGAACAAATTATACATGATAAATTAATCAAAAATCCAGATGTACCTTAACAATATTAAATAATTTCCAAGAAATGTGCAAAATGACTAAACAAATTATGAATATTATTATTATTTTGCATTGCTATCTACTGAAGATAGTACTATTCACCATAGAGCACAAACCCTAAAGTCCCTCCCCATTAGTGTGTATATTAATCACCTACTACCGTATTGTTCCTAAACGCCCCGGGGGCGGTGCATTTTTCAAAAGGGAGGGCGTTTATTACAGTCAAAAATGGAAAGTCAAAAATCCCGCAAAATCACCTTGCACACTCTTATTTTCGCTGATTAACAATAATACAAACGAACGAGCTGTTTTCGCACCTCCCGAGGTCAAAGTTCCATACTAATTAAACTATTACAACCGTGCACAACAGCGATTATGATACGGATTACGACAGTCCCGGCCATTAAATCATGTGATTTAAGTTAGCGTAACTAATTTTCTTGAATTGTTTTATCCAAAAATCGTAGGGGGCGTTTATTAGAGCAGGGGCGTTTATTAGGAACAACACGGTAAATCTACTCCAAAAGGCAACATTTTTAATAGGAAAGGAGGAAGTAAACAGAACGATTTGTGTTAATTATTTTTGGATCACAAGATCTAAATTGCAAATCAAGAAGGCATGAGCAACATTGTTTCACACAAGGATAGGATCCAAGAGCTATTTCACATGAACACAGTAACTAGGGCTCATCACTGGAATATCAGAGGCAGTGATGGATGACTCAAGAGCCACTGGGACCATCCCTATGAATGCACAATATTGAATTTAAAATTCCAATATGTTTTGTGTTAAATTTAGACTAAAGCAGAGCTCTTTGTAAGCATTACTGCATTATATCTTGCATATATGTAAGGTACAGCCAGAGGCTGAGTTTTAATACAGAGTTTAGCCACCTCACAGCTGTTTGACCACGTGCAAATTGTCTTTTATTTTTAGAGCAATTTTATGAGGTGGCGACACAATTTTAACAACTAATATAAGTTGGGACTTGCAACAGCTATTACCATTGCAGGAATCTTGACATATAGGCCTACAAAGGTCATGATTTGTATGTTATAGCACCCTCTATATGGCCATTTTCCATAGAAAATTGTGTCAAATTAGATTTTTAAGGAACATCATATTTGCCCGCAATGAATTTTCTTCAAATACACACAGGATGTAGTTAGTGGAATAAATAATCCAAATTAGTTGTCAAAATTGTGTCGCTGTTGATATTTTTTTATTTTATTCTCGTTTTGACATAATAAATGAGACTTTCAAACAGCTATGACCTGGCTGAAAGAATTTAATTGGGATCAAATAGGCATTTTCATTTTACCTTTTGAAGCTAATATAGACTTTGGTGTATAACTTCAGCTTTGATAACATGCCATCTTCCAGTAGGCAATAGGTTTTATCAAGAGACTGCAGATATGGTATCACCACTTTCATTCAGCCCATAATGAACTAGTACTCTAATAATAGTTTCAAACCTTTGAAAACTGCAAATAATGCAATGTGGAACAACGTACACACTCTAAATTCCATTACAAAATATAATTTGGTGGATTTGCATTAGCAAGGTAGGTTAGTCTGCAGGAGTGCCACTTTTTTCATCATCTACCGGTCAAAATGCTCATCAAAATTACCCAGCAATTAAAGTACAGAATTGTCCACCGACAAAAATTTATCGTGTAATTGATTAAAAATGTAGGTCAGTAGATAACATGTGCAAGCTGCTACACAAATCACTGACCATTTTCAACTGATTGGAATTGAAAAACAAGCTGTTTTTAAAGGTGCAACAAGAGATTTCACATATCAGGTGTCCCTAAAAATATCGAAAGTACTGATTTTGCTAAAGCTTTCCATCAAAAATAAAACTCCATCTGAAAGGATTAAGCTGAGAAATGTTTCTTTGGTACAAAAATTGTGAAATTTCTAGTTTCATATAGGAGCAAATACGAAATTCAGCCTATGTTTTATATTGAAATATAAGCAAATCATAATCACCTTTTTTCTCTCTTTCAAGACGTTTCTGTAGCCAAGTACAAGATAAGAATTCTACTGAGTGTCTAGTCTATATGAAATTACTATTATGACACAATATTTGGGTGCCTCAAAATCTCTCGTTGAACCTTTAAGGATGCAGGTCGACGTACTACGATTGTAATATGTTATGAGGGCTTAGATCACATGTATGTATGTACTTGTATGGCATATACTTCTGACTCGGAAGCAGAACAAACATCCTCGGACATATGTGTACACCCCCACTCTCTCTCTCTCTCTCTCTCTCACACATAATACACACATGAAAAAACTAAAAGAACTACAATGAAAATAGAATAACAACCAAGAGTATGAATACGCACATTCATAAAATGATTTTGAGCAAATTAATAAATGATTCTCAAGATCGTTTGAATTCCCACTGATCAGTGGCAGACATGTAAATTATTTATAGGAACTCCTCAGAATACACTTCAAAGATAAATTGGAGGAAATTTTTGCAATTATTATTGCCATAAGGGTTTTACTACACCACAAATCTGACTACATACATAAATCTGTGAGTTAAAAGATTTAGTGTGGTATTCTGAAAGGGAGTCTAACTTAGAACTGAGTTTAAACCAGGGTCAGTCCTACATAAGTGGACCTTTTTTCTTTCAAAATACTAAGAAAGTTGAATGTAACGGGTGAGAAATTTTGTCATGGATGGGCCGTTCTGGCCCCATCCACAAGGAATTTTCTCACCAGTTACAGCACATTTTTAGAGTATGTTGGAAGGAAAAAAAGTCCACTTATGTAGGACTAACTCTAGTTTAAATCCAGTTCTAAGGTTAGACCCTCTTTCAGAATATCATCCTTAGTTTTCTTTAGATTTCACAAGGTAAGTGATAATTGCAAGTTCTGCTCCCAATAAAAAATACAGTTCAGGCTACAGTAAGATACTGTAAAAGTGGAAATTTTCGCGCTACATTAATTTTCGCGCTTTTCGCGCGCTTCTGAGCTAGCGCAAAATTAAAAACCCACGAAAATGTTTATTTTGTGTGTAGGTCTATGTAGGACAGCTGAAAAGAGCGAATTTAAAAACAAGCAAAAATGTTAAAAATCGCTGAAACGCGAAAAATTACACACGCGAAAATTATCACTTTTACAGTACTTGAATTTGTGAAATATAATGTGAACAACGACTCAGAAATACATAGCTCCTTTAAAATATCGATTATAATTTTTTATCATATCTAATACAAAAGCATAATAGCTGTGAGAGCTGAACTTCAATTGATACAAAATTCTATTCAGGAAGCTTCTCTCTCATGACGTGAAAATATCAAATTTTATTGCCCACAATAAAATCATGAAACCGCTCAAATGATGGCACTTGGGGTATTGTACTGTAGGGTAAATTTCACTGTCTTACCCATAATGTGAATATTTTTAGGCACAAAAGGTTCAGTTTACATGCAATGGAAGATGACTGTGGGGTGTGCCGTGGGTTTGCAGCAACAGCCTGAACAAATACTGCGCTCACGATATGCGATGACTTGACGACAACGACGAGTTAATGCAATATGAATTGGAAAATGCATCCAGCGGCTAATACGTAATGTGTGTGGCCTGGGATATTTAGGCATAGTGCAAGGTTTAATAGGGGTTTTGTAGGATGAATATATCGGTGATTTACTCACCCAGGATAGTTGTGCAAATGGTACATGAATACGCTGCTAAGAGCTACCCGCATGAACCTTGCCCTTTTCCCAGAATGACAGAAACGGTTAAATGTTATTTGAATCGGCTTTTACTGCTTAGTGACTATGCCTTTTAAATAAGAAGCAAATACATTTTATAGTAGTCGTTACTGAAATCTACACCTGCAACCATGTCTGTGCTAGACAGCAAGCAGGAGACATTCATCTTACAGAGTTTCAATAATTAGAGATAAAGCTATATTTACCAAAGTGTCATATTTGTGATATTAATACCGTTTTCGGCTAGTGAGCTATATTATCTGCTAGCTTATGAGTGACATGCCAAGACTCAAAGCAAAATGAAATTTGTACAATATGTTGCGCTGCAGTTGATAAAAATATATAGAACATGAGAAGCTCGGAATGGTGAACCTGCCGATTAGATCGGTTTCACTCTACACAGATTACTTGCAAACTGAAACATAGTTAAATGCCACAGTCATCTAATAGTACTTCCATTATCATAATATTAACCCAAATAAGTAAATGCCAAAGTGAAGTGGGATCTACAATTTTAATTTGGCTAATTGGCCACATTTCATTATTGGCTCAAAATGCAGAGAAAGTGATGTGCTCTGAAGGAAACATTTTATGCCATTGCATTATTAAACTAACCTCAAATGATATTCTAGGCACTGGGAGAATAAGATACAATTACATAACATAGCATCCCCCAAAACAGGGTGGATGCCATGGGAATCAACTCCAGGGGTGTTTTTTTGTGTTTAACATCATTTCAGGTTGTCTACTGAATAAAATCACTCCGGCGTGATTTTATTATAAAAATTGTTCCGTTTACCCTGGAGGTGCTGATGATTTTGGGTTAAATCTATGGGGGAAGGGCCGATGTATATAAAAAGCTTTACAACCTTGCAAAAATATCAATTGAAAAATCTAGAGTACACTATTTTTCAAAAATGTGCCAGTGTCTCTTAACAAACAAAATTGCTGTATTGTTGGCTTGCAAGATACTAACACTATCACATTATTTAATGAATGATTAGCAGATAATATCACTATGTTAAACAAAACATGTACAAAAAAACATAAAAGTTGAGTATGCCACCATTAAACCCTTATTAAGAATAACATTTTATTGTTTTTTATGCAGCCTTAAAAAATGGATAAAACACCTGTCTGACAATGTGCTTTTTATACATTTGCACTATTGTATTTGCTATGACCAATACACTTGTGTCATACACCTTCGTGTGTGACACATTCAGAACATGTATTTCCTATGGTATGTATGATTTTTCTGTACTGGCTGTATCTTTATATTATACACTAGCGTGAATTTGAAATAGCGCATGGTAGACCAGGTGTTTTAATTCATTTTGGTTGGTATCTGAAAGGGAGACTAAAACTGTAGACAGGGGTTTACACCAGGGTTAGTCCTACAAGAGGTGACCTTTTTTTTTCTTACAACATACTCTAAATTGTGCTGTAAATGGGTGAGAAAATTCCTCATGGATGGGCTGTTTCAGCCCATCCATGAGGAATTTTCTCACCCGTTACATTTAACTTTCACAGTATTTTGAAAGGAAAAGGTCCCCTCTTGTAGGACTAACCCTGGTTTAAACCCAAGGCTAAAGTTAGTCTCCCTTTCAGAATCCACCTAATAAAATTCGAGTTTTCCATGAACTACTTGCTATGCATAGTTATTTATAGCATACATCGTATAATGTTATTCTTCATACAGAAAATTCTCTTTTTGAAGCCAAGAATAAAACCCAATTTATAATGGTCAATTACGTAACTTACATCCAAATGAGTCATAATAAGCACCGGAGCGTAGCCAAGACTTAATGGATGGCAAATTAGCCAAGTTACATGGTACTAATTGAATAAAGCAAATTATGTACAATACTTTTATAGAATTGGGGATGATTTCCAATGATGTCAACACTGAAAAAAAAATTTGTGCTTTTTTTCTTAGGCAAATACAGACGTCTGTGACTTTAACATCCTGCCAGAAGTGCTTAAAGTCAAAGAACAAAGAAAATGGAAATGCCAGTTAGAATCATATCAGATTTGTAAAGCATAATTTAATGAGTTAAATATGCCATTTGATACTCAAATTTCCAGATTTAAAACAAAATCACTTTATGTAATTCCTGGGAATTAATTAGCATGATGAAAATTCCTGCCTTTGAAGATGGAAAATCCTCTTAAAAATGAACAAACAATGATCTGCCTAGATCATCACTTTAAAATAATATTTAGACTTGTAAATTTATTCAGTTCTCAACCACATGAAATAAAATCTTCTAGACAGCTGCACGGGCTTTACATGACACAATATGCACACACATGTTTTTAAAATGTCAGATTCCGTCAAAATTATTTAATGGTTACTAACTCGTAATAAATGTAATCATTTTCAATTTCCACACATGGTACGTTGCCATGCTTTTCATCAAATCCAATCAATATGCACAGTTCACCTGCATTCTTGGTGGATTTTTCCAGAAAACTACATACACTTCACCTGAAAATTACTTTTTAAAGAATTGTGCCATAAAAATGACACTTTTACAATGCTTACATCATAGGGTATTATGCATAGATGATGTACATGCATGCAGTGTAAAATAAGCGGCATGGACAGTGCATGAGCCCCAGAAAGAAAATGCAATGACGTACATGCCCAGATGTTCACGGCAAATAACACAAGCCTGAGCACGGCCCCTGGCTGGTTTTATTTTAATTGTATTGATTTCACACAAAATTGTACAGTTCTAGCCATTACGTAGGAATGACACTTTCTTGTTTTGAACAAAATCCTTTTTTTTTGTCAGAATTATCATTATATTGTAAAGTAGATTATGCATGACAATGTTAAAGACACTATTAGTGATTCACTCGAATGAGCCAGAATATTTGAAATTTGCAGGAATAGCTTAAAAGTGAAGGATAAATTTGTAGAAATCTCATAAGTTATTTTTTAACTGAAAAATTGACAGAAAAGAAAGAAAACAGTGTTCAAAGATATAAATCTCCATTCACTTATGTGTTGTATTATATGTCCGTATGGACAGTAATGACTGAAATATCCGATTCTGTCCTTATTGGGTTGCTTTCAGTCCTAACACTTGTAGAGTACATTAGGATAGCTAATAGACATGTTACAGACATGCAAAAATATGATTTGTTTTTATTTTTCTGATTTAGCAAATAATTTATAGTACTTTAAATATTATTATCAATACTTGATTTTCAATCAAACAATGCTGAAATTGATGAAAATTTGTTGTTTTTCTTCTAAAAACCATCTTTTGAAGGGAAGTTTGGTGGAATGTCAAGGGCAAGGTGGAAACAAAAATCAAATTAAAAACATTTATTTTTATACAAGAAAAATATTTTATATTCTTTGACCTTGCACTTGGATTTCTTTTCTAGTTAATTTGCAACCTTTCTATACTATTGTTATTTTTATTGACTCCAATTTCTTTTTTCAGATTGTTGTGTGCTAGCTCTCTTACAAAGAAAAATAATTAGTGTGTGAGTTAACATATTACAAAATAATTATAAAATACTAAAATCTAAAACACTAAAAATCTTAAAAAAAAAAAAAAACATTTAAGAATGAGGGGAGGAGGAGGTTTAGTATTGCGACACATCAACACATAATTATGTCATTTTGTGTGTCACAAAGTACTTTATTTCAATACACTTTAAAGGTCCATGGACATGCTTAAACATACTTATAATACACCAAAAAATGGTTTCATCCATCGTATGTATTGGCATCAATGTAAAATATGCAAAACCCGTAATGAGAAACCGTATATTGATAAAAACTGGGCATAATATAGGTGTCTTGGACAGCTTTCAAGGAAATTCAAACTGAAAAGTGATATCGCGCTGGCAAGCGTGACCCAGAAGTGACGTCCGAGTAACAATACGCGATGCGCGATATGCGTAATGATCGTCATCGTGGAACGAACGTTCGCGTGGCCCAGTTTTCTTGAATACGTACACAGTTGACTTCTCGTGATATATGCGTCGTAAGTGTTGTATCATATGGCATATTTTCTTGATTTGGTGCCTTAAATAAGATAATTATTCGCTGTATTGTCGAAGGGTGCACCAGCGGCGGACCGTACCGACAAGGAGAAATCAGAACAGAATAGCTGTATTCAAGTTCCCAGACAAAGAAGCCGACAGGAGGATATCTGGAGGGTGCGGTGCGGGGGATAGCCCAAGTGTGAGCTTTGTTACAAGCTTGTTACTCTGACGTCAGTAAACGGGGTCAATAACTCCCGCATCTGTACGAGTTCGCGAAAACAGAGCAGGCCGTCATTTGGTATAATTTTCTGAATTTAACACTTTCCCGATGTTCACTTTAAAATCTGTGTTGCGCTATGAGTCGTGATACTGTTGAGGTACGATAATAAAGAAATTAAGAAAGTTAATAAGCCGTGTCCATGGACTTAATATCATTTACACGTTAGGAAGGAAGTCAAGTTTTAGAAGTAGGAGGAAACCAGAGTAAACCTGCAGGCCAAGTATGGATTGAAAACCAAATGCACATGAAAGCGCAGCTGACCGGGGTCAAACCCTTTAAGAATGTAGAATTTCTTGGTGATCTCTCCAAAAGTTTATTATGTTTGAAGCCCTCAAAATCCAAAATAGTGTTTTACGACAGTGGTAGAACTAAACTTAAAAGGGGGGTTCCCTACAATATTGCAAAAAATGCGGCAAATTTTACAAGTGTTGTTCAAAGCTTTCTGTAATTACACCAGATTTGCTACATTTAAAATGAAAGCTCGTGATTTGCGCAATGATGTAATGCTTATTTTCAAACATAATTGTCTCCATTACATCTGCAAGAGTTTATTTATTCTTTTAATAAGTTTTATTATCATAATTCTTTAGTCCGGGTAGCAAGCAACATTCGGTGAATAAAACTGCTTTCCAAGGAGGCCCTGAAGCATATAATTTAGCATCTTAGATGTTTCACATATTATAAGTTTGGCTTAATGCTTTTTGGTAAAACAATTGTTAAATTTCTAGTATTGCTCTCATACAAATTCTGCCCATGTTATAATACTTTGATCAATTTAATTTGCCTTGGTAAATTGAATGCATACACTTTTAAGGGTATTTCTGTACCAAAATATCACATAGACATCTTTGAGTATCCAATTTATAACATTCACTGTATATAATGTAAAAATGGCCTCCCTGTTGCACCTTTCATTGTCAGGAGGCCTTGTATTTCTAATCGATACCGTTTTACCTGTTGTTATTTACAAATCAAACCATTTTTATCACACATATCAACCACGAACTATAACAGACCCAAAGGCATGCTGCAAACAAAACAAAACTCTGACATTTTGCCTTCCCCGATTTATTCCATCTCGAATTGTCTTGTCAACAGTAGCTGGTACAGATTGTGATCACGTAAACTCAGACTAATTTGAGTGAAGCCCACCCCAGAGCACCCAATGACAACCCCGCTATTTATCATAAAGCCATCGTCTCTGTGCGCGAACTGAAATCATTGTCAGCCCAGTAACACCATTGCCAGTCAAGATTCCTACATCTGATTTTGAAAAGCAATGCCACCATTTTTGTCTTGTTTTCTCATCCCCTCCCAAGGCTCCGTGCATGTATAAGGTCCAAATCCTCTAAAGAAGCCTTTTACACATTCATGGCAGACTTGTTAGGCTTACTGGTAGTAAGTGAGTTGTTTAACGGGTGTCCCACAGTTGCTCCCAAACTAACATTCCTTGTCAAGCAACTCAAATTACAGCCCTAAACAAATTTCTTAAACCATGTAAATCCTCCGAGGTTGAATCCTAAATTAATGATTCATTATTCTGTTGAGACTTGCAAACTGACACCTATTTCTAAGTATGGTTCAACTTTTATCATTTCTCCTATTTTCCCAGTTACAGTAAATGGAAACTGCAGAGTGGCAAATATGTTGATGATGAGGCCACAAGTCAGTTAAAGGTGCATGTGCCATTCGTCTTTGGGACCCCCCTGATTTACCCAAAAGTAGTATCGATTTTGGTATCAGATGAAAGGCCAAATTTTTCTCATTGTCGTCCTGAAATTTGAGCTCTCAAATCCATTTCATTCCCAAAATATAAACAAAAAATGCCATTTTTATGGTTAACCATCAATATTAGCTCAGTACTGAATAGGACTTTGTAAAAAAATATGCATAATCTACCATCAAAAAACTGCAAGTTTGTTTCCCATGGTACTTGATGGGGCATATGTGCAAGTGCCAGTAGGGAACACATTAGACATAAATCGAAACAAAGGTTAATTTCTCTTGTAGAAAGAATGATACCAATCTGCTAAATTTTTTGATTTATTGAGCTTAATATCCCAAAGGGCATTATTTTAATATATTTTTGTATGTGTCTACCCCATTATGTGATTTTTTGCCATAAAATGAAGAATATGACCCCATTATAATTTTCTGGAATAGTTTGATCAATTCCAATGTTACCTCACTTTATAAAAGGGTCATTCAAAAATCCAGTGGTGATTATAATGTCACCTGTTTTACTCTAAAGGATCACAAAATTCAATTATTTTTTACACTCCACTTTTATTTGGAGTATTTTTGCGTAGTTCAGTTCCCACAAGGCACTTGTTAATTTCCAGATTTGTACATTTAATTTTATAATGAATGTTCATTACCTTATTCATTTGAGGTATTTGTCAATTTGAAAGTAAGCTATGTGTACTTGCAAAAATCTGGCTTTGTCCAAATATCTTAATAATATCTTTGAATATCGCTTTAAAAGAATCAAGATTAGACAATTTAGTACAGTCTCATGGCTGTAGGTGTACTGAACCTCCCCCTTATGGCAATACTGCAATAACTTTGCCATCATTTGCATTATGAAGATAACACCTCCATCATTCCTAGACTAACAGAAAGGCTTCAAAAGGAGCTCTAGGTGTTCTGAGCTTTGTGGAGCATCATAAATGCTTCAATAATAATCATTTAAATAATAAATCGGGATAATAATAAAGGCTTCACCAAATGGGGCGAGTTGCTTCTTCCAAATTAAAGAGCCCTGAGAGCACCCTCTATTAAAACACCTGTAGAACAATCAAAATTACATTGTTTTGGGAATAGTAGAAATGGGTGGAATGCATTACCCAGTAATCTGCTGCTTACACAAAACACCAAAAAGGTTGAAGAATGAACGAATGTCTAAAGGCACTAACTCAAGAATATGCACAATTATTTATGCACTACACAGAAAAACTCAAAGTGACTTTCCCAGTGTCATCCACCTTTTATAGTTGTAAGGAATAGGCTGTTTGTGAAGAACACTACTTGGCAAATTTCCTCAAAATAAACAAGACATTCCAGGTTAATTTGTTTGAGACAGAGGCCAGGAAACAGGTGGGGAAAGGGTGTTTATAAATACACAAGCAGCTTCCATTATTACCCATGTCATCATGGAAGGCAGGTTTGATATAAACGCACTTCACAACAAAGGCCTCATCTTCAATGTTGCGCTAAACTTGCGCATACCCTTTTTGTACCTTGAGATGTTTTTCCCAGATTGCTTTTCCCATATAAGGTGTCCCGTTGAAAACAAGTAGCATTCCTTGGGTTTTGCCATTCCTTGGGTTTGCCATTCCTTAAGGTAAGGATAGACAGAATCACAGTTGGAACATAATTGTGATGGAAATATGCAAGATCACCAAAAATTTGCTCCAGCTACAAGAAGGAATACACTTTACCACAGTGATACAGTGGCCCTTACACCAGTCTGTATTTATTGGCAATTTAGCATTGTTTGTCAGTGTTTTTTATTTATATTATCTTTTAAATTTTTGGCCATTTTTAGTAATATGGAAGCAAAAATAAGTCACAGAAACTAACAACAATTTTCATAGCTACCTTTATTTTGGCTAAAATATAACACCAAAATTATGCATTTTGTAATATGCGCAGAAGCCCTGACTTTTCAGTGGAATTAAATTTTCATTCACTTTTTTACTTCCAAGTAATTATACTGATCAATTAGGTGTTAAAAATCACCATACCTTGATATGATTTTTGCTGGATTTGGCCTGGGGTCACAATGAACATCCCAACCTCAATAAAACCTATAACGAGTATTTGTTCTGCATTAACCAACCAAAATTATGAAAATTAGCCAAATTATTTTTTTTTGCAAAAGAATGAATATTTTGTTAATGTCAGACATAGGTTCCATCCCTTCCTGTCCCCTATATTTAGTTTGTTACTTTTCTAAAAAAGTGTAGAAAAAATTATCAACTACAGAATATTAGACACTTAGATATTCCATCTGCATCATAACATGGTTAAAATACAATACCACTGTGAAGTCAAGAATTTTGGGATAAAAAGTTTCAAAAAAAAAATTAAACTATCTAGAAAAGGTTGTACAGGGCAAGCAAGCACAATTTTCTTCTGCCCTAAGCCAGTGAGATCTATTCCCAGTGATGCCATGTGCTATGTAATTTAACAGGCTTTTATGTTTATTTGTTCAATATTATTTAAATCCCTGTATATTTCCTAGATCTCCATCACCCTTTGCATGTGCAGATGACATGACTGCATTGCTCCTGGGCTCTGTCAAGTGGAATTGAAATTAAATAAAGATATCTGTCAGAGCATTTCCTCCTTTATTTTCTTTCTGCTTCCAAATGGAGTTTATGAGGCCATTACAGCACCAAGACAGCACAACAGAGTCTGTGATGGCCTTGAAACATGCTCAATTTGGGAGGAAGAAAAGGCTTTGGAAGATTTTGGACTAAGAGCAAATGCAAAATCAAATGTCTCGGATATCCTTATGTAGCTTTTAAACTGGCCATCTTGTTTAAGTTGTTGGCATTATGATTTGGTTTCTAAGGAGTACGCGCAAGCCGACTTTAATAAACTCGGAGATGAACAAGCGTGCATTCGTTTGTGATTTAAGCGTCGCAAAAATTCATGAGCGATTTTCCACCTCTGCGTTTACGCAAATTTGTAAAGCGTTCGTAAAATCGCATAGAACTCGGATGTTGCTAGGACTTGTCTAAGAACGCGCCTGATTAATTACGCGTCTCACCTTTCACGCACCCATTTTTTGTTTTGCTGCGTGACTTATAGGCGTAAAATAACGCGAGACGCATCGTCTCTAGTGAAGACGGAATTTCCCTCTAAAATTGTCCTTTTTCGACGATTTTCAGGAAAACTAATACGGTGACACCATTTTTTTATTTCTGTATTTTCAAGTATGCAACTTAAACCTAAACATATGTGAAAATCAGGAAAACGTTCGGCCCCTTTGTTATCTTTTGGGGCACTTAAGTATCGGTAAATCACATTTTCCCATAGAATTGCGTGGTAAATAATGTAAAATTTTGAGCAAAAATGTACTTTTTGAAAGTCTTTTTTCTCAAAAACGAATATGGTAAGCCATATTTTTTATTTCAGATTTGTTATCAGCACAAATGAATGTACTATATATCAAATTTTAAAGAAATTCTTCGGCCCATTTAAATCATGATGCCAACACCTTAATAACACACATCCTCTCAATGGTTCTCTCTTTTGGAACAGAATTTATACTTTGAATGCAGGTAAAAACATTGCTTTTTAACCCGATAGATTGTGTTTTACACAATTAGTTATGAAAAAAATATTTTCGATAACATGTTACGTTATATTAGACATTTAATTTTCTAGGAGCTTTGCTTAAAATTACAACAAAAGTGCCAGAAAATACCACTTTATATAAATTACCAAAAATTTGCTTTTACGTCAAATTATAATACATGCTTGAATGGGTAATTTAAATTTCCATAATATTATGAACTCTTTCCCCTCCCCTCCCCCTAAGAACCACAATGCCGCTTTGCAAGGATGTGCATCATATTGATTTAGCATTATATATATCCAGTGATGTCCTTTAGCACTTGCATTGGCAGAAATTACTTGAAAAGGATGGGAGATAATTGACCAAAATTGACAAAAAAGTGGCCCAATCTGCCAAAATGTGTGCATGTTTATAACATCCAGCATTTTGCCAGGCAGAACCCAATATTGCTATATGCATTAAATTCAAGGGACGAATCCAGCACAGTGGGGAAAGATTTATGGGAAGTCTCATTTTAGATGCAGGAGGATACCGAAATTCTCGGAGAAAACCCGCGAGGACGAATATGGATCAGCAACCAAATTCACATACTACACTGGCTCAACCGAGAATCGAACCCAGGCTGCATTGGTAAAAGGTGAGCAAATCTACCGCTACACCAACTCGCCCTCCCTGAGTTGGTGTAGCGGTTAAGTCAGAAATTTCTGAATCAATGTCCAGTTTTTTTCACATAATGTTTTCTCTCTGATATAAACTTATCACCAAAAAACATTTGATTACAAAATTTGAGTTAAATCAGTCTAGCCATTTGGATCGTAGAAGCAAAAGTGTGGTATAAAATTGGATTGATTGAGCCCATATTTATTGGTCGAGCTATGAGTTGCAAAAATATTGGGCGAGACGTAGTCAAGCCAATATTTTAAAACTCATAGCGAGACCAATAAATATTGGTTGAAAATCATCCAATTTATCATTATGTTTTGGATCCAATATTTTCCCACACTTGGATCCATACAAACATAATAATGCACTAAATTGGCCCATAGGACAGTGTGCCTAAAATTTCACTGGGGTAATGAGAAAATATTAACTTCCTTCTGATACCAAAATCTCAAATTTGTTGGAGTGAGGTCCTGTAAAACGTGTCCTCCTTGTACTGTATGAAACACATACACACACTCTTTCTCTCTCTTTAGTAATGCGCATATCTTTGGTTGTGTTCCCAAAAGACTATACTTATGGATGATTTTCACAAAGGTTACTTGACCCCTGACAACAATGGTGACACAGGGTCGAAAAATATGCTACACATTTTGCAAGTATATGTCATCTACAAAACATGTCAATACATGTTTTACATTTAAATTTTACAGTTTTCCAAAAATAACATTTGTCTGAGATATAAATCTTGACAGAAACTGCATGTATAATGGAATGGCTTTGCATAATTAACCCTATCAACTCGGATATGCTGTTTAGGTTATAACGCACAAGTCAGTGGGTTTGGGGGATGGCTTTCCAAAGCCATTTCAAAAACACTGACCTAAGACTAGGCTTGTTTGGACTCATTTGAATGCATTTAATATGCTGATTTATAATATGGCCAAGGGTAGTATAATTGTAATTTTTTCAATAATAAAATTTGAAAAATGTTTTAGTGGCTTGCAGCATCCACAGGGTTAAATATAGGTTGTGATTGTTGTGTTGCCTTTTTGCCGATGCCCTTTATTGTGGCCATTTTAGCCATATTTCTATACTACCCGGCAGAATATTGTTGTTTATCTTGTGAACATTTATTTTACAACAGATATCTGATGCTGTAAGGCAACAAAAACAATCAAACAAAAAAAAATGTGATTTGCCAGGGGGGTCTTTAAAAACTGCTGCATGTATGTAAATTCATCTTTTGTCCAGGCAGAACCAATATAGCTATATGCATTAAATTCAAGGGAGACCAGCCACAGTGGTGAAAGATTTATGGGAAGTCCCCATTTATCTGCCGAGGATACCGAAATTCTCGGAGAAACCGCAGGGACGAATATGGGATCAGCAACCAAATTCACAACCTACACTGGCTCAAACCGGAAATCGAACCCAGGCTGCATTTGTAAAGGTGAGGCAAATCTACCGCTACCCACTCGCCCTCCTGAGTTGGTTTAGCGGTTAAGTCAGAAATTTCTGAATCAATGTCCCGTGTTTTTTCACATAATGTTTTCTCTCTTATATAAACTTATCACCAAAAAACAGTTGATTACAAAATTTAGATTAATCATCCTAAGCCTTGATTCGTAAAACAAAGTGTGTATAAAATTTGATTGATTGAGCCCATATTTAATGGTCGAGCTATGAATTTGGCCAAAATATTGGGCGACGACGTAGTCAACCCAATATTTTAAATCCATAGCGAGACATAAATATTGGTTTAAAAAACCTTCCAATTTATCATTATGTTTTGGATCCAATATTTCCACACTTTGATCCATTCAAACTAATAATCCTAAAATTGGGGCCCATAGACAGTGGGCCTAAAATTCACTGGGGTAATGAGAAAATATTAACTTCCTTCTGATACCAAAATCTCAAATGTTGGAGTGAGGTCTGTAAAACGTGTCCTCCTTGTACTGTATGAAACACATACACCACTGCTTTCTCTCTCTTAGTAATGCGCATATCTTTGGTTGTGTTCCCAAAAGACTATATACTTATGGATGATTTTCACAAAGGTTACTTGACCCCTGACAACAATGATGACACGGGTCCAAAATATGCTACACATTTTGCATATATGTCATCTACCAAACATGTCAATACATTTGTACATTTAATTTACATTAAAAAACTTAACAGTTATCTGAGAGATACATCTTGACAGAAACTGCATGTATAACCTGGAATGGTTTGCCTAATTAACCTTAATCAACTCGAGTATCTGTTGTATAGTTGTACTTGCTCAAGTCCAGAAGTGATTTGGATGGCCTCACCAATCCTTTAAAAACCATGCACCTACGTAAGACTAAAGTACTTGTTTAAAACTAACTCATTTGGGATTCATAAACAATGATGACACAAAACACACCAACCTCCTCGTAAGATAGTCATACCAAGTCATAACAAACAATTGTATACAATACCGTACTACAAAATTGTAGTCATTTAGTCTTGGCAGCACATAGCAAGGAGTCTTAAATAGAACTAAAGACTGTGATTGCCTGCTAGATTTGGCACTTATTTTACTCGTCATAAACCACACACAACAGGGCCATTTTGGCCATAGGGCTCATACACTGGTAAGAATATATCATTTTGTGTCTTTTAAACATGTTATTTTACAACAGATCTGAGGCTGGAGGCACCTAAAAAACAGCAAACAAACAACAAACTCTGATTTGCCATTCGATGAATGTTTTGTTTTTAAAATGCCATCTATTTGTTTTTGCAAAAATAAATGGATTTAATAATTGAAAAAAGGAGTGAAATAAGTGAAAAAAGTTGAAATCTTGTACAGATTCTGGCTTTTTTACAGGTCACTTGCAAAAAGTAAAAGCAATAAATCCAACCATATTTTTTTTTTTTTTTTTTTTTTTAGAAAGACGACAAGCGAGGCATCCAAAGATGCCCGAAAAAACAGAAAACCTCCCCAAACTCACTGCCGTCACTAAAATTTAAAAAAATAAATTCTACCACAAAAGGCCCACCACCTCTAGAACATTTTGCCGAATTTTCGGCGCAAACAGACATAAAACGGCCGACTAGTTTCGCTAACAAGAACCGACATATTAAAACGCCGCTCTCGATCGCAACAACCCATCATTGATGGGTTAAAAAAAGAAAGAATGAAATAAGTAAAAAAATTAAATCTTTACTTCAGATTTTGGCAATTTTTTACAGGTCACTTGCAAAAAGTAAAAGCAATAAATCCAACCATATTTGAAAGGACAATCCACCCATGAACAGTTTTTATTTCATAGCCTAAATCTAAAATATTCTTATATCTATGATAATTTTTTTGCAGAGCTAAAAGCACAAATATGACATGCATTGGCCTATTATTATGTTGACACAATATTTGCTACTCTAAGAATAGTGAAAATGTTTTTCAATCTAGCTAGCACCAAAAGAATATCCTCCCAAATTTCTGGTAATGAATTTTTGATTCAATTTATCAAATATAATTAATTTGTAACAATAATTTCCATTAATCAGTTTACTAAATTGCATTAACATTGACCATGTGGAGGTTAAACCTCCTGACATTTCTCCAGTGAAAAGGAAGAATCGCTCAGTTGAATAGTGACGTAGTACAATTTGATCTCATCCTAAAAAATAATTAAGGTATATAATGTTCACTTTGTTTGCTACCTGTACATACATAAATGTAAGTACATCATCTATACTGTAATTAATATTGACTTTTTCAAGCATGGATGTGCACTTTATTGATAGCCTAAATCTAAAATATTTTTATATCTAAGATAATTTTTTTGCAGAGCTAAAAGCACAAATATAAGAATATGATGTGCACTGGCCTATTATGGAGACACAATACTTGCAACTTTAAGAACCAGTAAGAATTTTTTGAAATCTAGCTAACACCAAAATAATATTCTCCCAAATTTATGGTAATAAATTCTTGATTCATTTCATAAAATAAAATTAATTTGTAACAATAATTTCCATTAATCAGTTTACTAAATTGCATTAACATTGACCATGTGGAAGTTATACCTCCTGACATTTCTCCAGTGAAAAGGAAGTAAGAATCGCTCAGTTGACTAGTGATAGGAAAGAAACTCTGTAAAATTTGATATCAACCTAAAAAATAATAATTAAGGTATATAATGTTCACTTTGTTTGCTACATGTACATACATCAATGTAAGTACATCATCTATATTGTAATTAATATTGACTTTTTCAAGCATGGATGTGCACTTTATTGAGATATCCCACTTACTGATTGGTCCTTGACCAGTCTCTGTAACAGTCTCCACATCAATCATGACCAAATTTTGCAGCAAGCAGTGAGTACTCTTAATTTGTAGAAGAGGTGTTTCAGGAAGCGTGTCACATTTGCAGTAATTGCTATGCATTGGGCGAGCACCGGCTACCAGGTGAACTAATTGTAATTCTGATTAAATTTTGTGTTGAATTTGCCACAGAAATTGTTTACTTGAGCACCTGGTATATTTGCAAGATTTTGTATGATTCATATTTTTGAAAATTTTTGAGTAATCTTCTAAAAGTAAATTGGATAAAAAAGATAGCCTATTGCTGGAAAAGTAGCACTGTTAATCTGGAGGATCAAACTGTACAGATGGATAAGCTTGTGCAGAAATTTGCTAAATGCGGTTATTTTTGTGCTGTTTTAGGAACCATGATGTGTCTGTAGCCTAACAATGATATATACAAAATACTTGTAGACACTGCAGCGATCCACCCGAAAAAGTGAAAATATTTAAAATTGGTAGAAATAGCTTAAAAATGAAGGCTAGTCTGTAAAATTCTCATAAGTTATTTTTACTAACTGAAAAAATTATAGAAAACAGCAGTATTTTGTCCTTCTTAGGCTGCTTTTGGTCCAATCACTTGTAGGGTATGTTAGGATATCCATACCTGTTACAAACATGCAAAAATCTGATTTTTGATGATTTTTTTTTATTTTCCAATTCAGCAAATCATTGATAGTGCCTTTAATTTGCTAATACACAGTGATTACTAATTTATCACTAATTAACATTTAATTTAAAACGACATAATACGGATTGTAATGACGTGCATCTTGCGATTACCACCCCATTAGCAATATAGCATTTTCTGAAAAAGGTCAAATTAGGGCTGGATTTATCATTTTCAGGGCCCTGGGCCAGGCCAAAATTCAGGGCCCCAGATTTGGATTTTAAGCAGCCATACCCACAGATATGGACAAACCTATGCAAATTGCCCCCTCCCCCACATGGACAACCCTAAAAACATACCTTCAGTAGTTTTGGCAAGCTGTAGTCTAATAGTATTTGATTTATCAATAAAGAATTATTAATTACTGCAACAGAGTGAAGGAAAAATATGGAAATTATACCACTATAGTTGTATGTAACAATCTACACAGAAAGATTCTTATCACTGGCCTTATCTCCAACCTCTCCCTTATCATATCATAATCATACTTCCTTTCTTTTCTGCAGTTTGCATTTTTCTTGAGGTCCCTTAAAGGGGTATTTCGTGATCCACAACCTCATCCCCCGATTTGCCTATATACAATTGAGATTTTTATATCATCTGAACCGTTAACATTAGTAGTCCATGTGTACCTAATCTTACATGCAAATTCGGTCGTATCTGTAAGAAATTTGTAATTTTGTATTTTCAAATAGACAGAAATTGCAGCATAGTGGCCTATGGGACCATCGGAAACAAGCAATTGCAGCTCATAACACAAAACCACAAGATCAGAATCAACTCATATTTTGTGAATAAGCTTTTCTCGAGGATATCAAGTGAACAATGAATAAAACATTAGGTGCTGGAATCACGAAATGCACCTTTAATTAACCCTACAATACAAAATTCTTCTACAGTGCAAAGTGCAAAACCGATATAAAAATTGGTGTTTCTCGACGCTGTATGTCTTAAATTTAATCCATGATGTAGCTGCCCCTTTTTAACTGGAAATGCAGCACTCCATTTGTCAAATGACATTTAATAGAATGATATTGAGTAACTGGAAATTGGATAGGTGTTTTGCCACACAAGAAAGGTCAGTTTTATATTCTTCTCATGCATTTCCTTGCCAAAATTTAAATAACAGATAAAAATAAAAATTCAAGATTTTAGGGGAAATAAGTATTTGGTGAAAAAAACAAAGCACAAAAATGCTGTAGGACATTGTACATATGGAGCTATATTATAATATATAATCTCTAAATTTTACCTTAGAATGTGCTCAATGAGGAATAAGTGGGTATTTTTATGGGTCTTACAAATGTCCTTTCAAAATATTTCTTGGATAAAATTTAACAATTTACAAAAAACAAAAAAAAATACAAAACAAATTTTTCCAAAGACAAATTCCAAGTAAATTCTTCAAAAGGAGGTTCATCTGAATTTCCCAAATGCACATGATACCTAGTATTATCTTTACTAATACACTAGAGTGTACCACTGGGAGGTTAATTCAAAATAAATGGGTATGTCTTAGGTTAACTGTTTAAATTTCTTAAAAACACTATATGTGTATTACTTATTCAGAGGCCCCTCCTGGCTTGTAATAGAACCCCTCACTGAAATGGTAGCATCCTTCCATATAGCTCTTTCTTCATCAGGAAATTATAGCAAGAGAAGAGCAAAAATACATAAATATCGAATCTGCAGTACCTAAAGGCTGAATCAATTATAGCGACATGGCCGGGAGAAGACAAAATTGATTTTTACGGGCAAAGAAACATAAACGGAAATGGAGGGAAAATGGAATGCAAATCAATAAGAAGACAGAGTATATGATCAAATTTGACTGCTCAGTATATGGACTCGTAGCCCAAAGACAGGCTAAAAACCATTCCTGACACTTAGGAATCAAATACTCATTAACCCATCAATTGTATGATTTAGGATACACTCGTTACTTGAATTTATAATACATAGCAATGACATATTCCCTAGCCTATATAATGTAAAATCCCTGGCCACCTCTAACTGACATAACTCTAATCATATTTCTGGATCAAATTTTATTCGCATGAGCCCATACACTATTTGGAAAGATTTCTCCCTTGAATTGTTTGAAATTTCTTGTTCTTCAAACAATTTAAAGTACAGTTCTGAAATATTTTCTACAAATTCTGAGATTTCCTTAAATGTACACGCCTTCAACATGATAATATTCTGACATTTGTATCTAAATGAGAGTAACAAAAATGACTCATTACTTCCCTCTCATATAGATGATTTGATTTGCCTAAA
>JAMKCH010079743.1:0-45911 GCA_023653785.1 Ophioderma brevispina
TGGATGGCTGAGGTTGATAACAGAAAATATCGCCCGAGCCTAGGTCAAATATCAGGCGAGTCGAAGACGAGCCTGATATTTTCTTGGCGAGGGCGATGTTTTCTGTTATCAACCGAAAAAGTCATCCAATATTATTATTATTATGCAAGAGGAAGCTGACTTGACAAAAATCGTTTTAAAATGGCTTCAAAACTAATAAAAAGAGATTATTTGCTTGAGCAGTTGCCCAATATTTTTGCGTATCGTGCAGTAATGGGCGGTACGCGCTATTCGCACTGCAGTATTGCACACCAGATGCATAATAATAGGGAATATTATGTATCTGCATTGCCACAATACAAGGAAACCGAAGTGTGACATATGGGTAAAGAATTAAAAAATGGATGAAAGGTCCAATTCTGTTAAAAATTCTTAGTTTGAAGCTTTTATTGTTGAAAAAAAATAAATAGAAGATGCTCTAAAAACATACATACCCTAAAAATGTGTTGTAATGGGTGAGAAAATTCCTCATGGATGGGCCAGAATCACCTGTTACATTTAACTTTCACAGTATTTTGAAAGGAAAAAAAAGTCCACTCATGTAGGACTAACTCTGGTTTAAAACCCAGGTGTGAAGTTAGACTCCCTTTTGGAATACCAACCTTGCAGTTCTATTTTACATGATCTCACCATCTCTACAAGATCCTGTGGAATTAGATCCAACGACGTAAATATAACCCAGACCCAAAGATTCTCCCGAAACGGCGTAACCAAAATCGAGGTGCCCAAAAGTATTATAATGAGCATACGCACTTCATTATCATAGTTTTGGGCACCACCATATTTGGTTTACTTATCGTCGTATTTGGAAAATCCTTAATGCATATTTATGAGACACGCGGTATTTTACGTTCGTCACACTCAGCGAGTGAAAACAACAATAACAACTGATGCCACATGCTATCACTCGGACTCAAATATCTCTTTTCCTAAGCAAAATTAACAGGGGTCATCGGGAGACTTTTTGTGCATTAGGAATGCAGGAATCTTTTTAGATGCATGGTTTCTTTCATCGATTGGGTTAAGCATAATTATTGCAGAAAAATCGGCCGATCAGACAATGGAACACATGGGGAAATGCAACACTGATAACATAACGCGTGACGCACAGATTTTTATATGCGAGTGCTTGCGCCTCAACAGTGACGACACGCGCGTGCTTACGCAGCAACAACCACGGCGCGCTGTGTGAGAAATCGGTTACGGGCTTGGGCTATTCCACAATACACGCGATTCCCCTCTTGGTTTATTATTCCAGCTCTATGATTAGATCACATCAAACCAGCCAGGTTACAACAAAACTGAATCCAGGCCTTTTGTAGTTATTGAATAGAAATATAGCAAATGTCATATTAAATTTGACATTATGGTTTGTGTTCAAACATTTCCGTAAACAGTTCAAAATTATACATGGCGAGTCAAAAAGATTTCACTCACTTTATTTGCAAGCATGCAGTTATTATAATTAAGTGACAGGGGAGATTTTTGAGGATCTTAAAAAATTGCTGTCAAATTGCCTTGATCGGTTGTGGACCACCTACCGAGAACATTTTGAAGGTTTTTGGGACAACAAGACAAAAGAAAAAAGAAAACCGCAACAAACATATTTGGAACTTGCATGCTATCGTATTCGTCCCAATAGAACAGCCATGCTTTGAATTCGTCGTGCAGGACAGAAATGGACTTAACTTTCATCTTATTACATAAAGACAGCATATTGGTTTATTCACTTCAGGTGTGATTTCAATACATGGTAAGCATTCCAAATATGCAAAAACACCTGGGTGTTTAAAACAAAATTGAGGTGCTTCTTCCCCAATGGAAAAAGTCCTCTAGTCGCTTTAAAGGCCTTAGATAGGTCTAGGAAATTGTGTAATAATATGCCCAAAGAGACTTTGGTGAGACTACACAAGTACACCATGACATCTGTGCTTGTACCTTTGTATAAACCTTCAAATTTAGAGATGATGAAAAATGCCAGCTCTTTCATATTCTGAAAACCAATAATCAATTTAATTTCCAAATTTTTATGGAATCTTACCCAAACACTGAAAAATCTTTCACTGAATGTTTGAAATTGTTTCACAATAAATATTTACATGGGAGTTTGATTTCACGTCCTATGTATGCAGTCAGCGGGCCAATTCCAGACAAGGTCATCTGGCACCCCAAAAAATCTTAAATTCATGCACAGAACAATAAATTGGTTTCTAAAGAGAGGCTTAGGACAAATTTAGAGATATGATCTCAAATTAAATTTGTATACAGTTACGATATAAAAAATATGGATTTTTCCTCATTTCATTTGTTAAAATGTGATAAAAGTGGAAGAAAAGAAGTCCATAACAGACTATAAGTAGGTATTAATATGTATATTTAGTTGTATAGACAAATGAGTTGCTAGAAAAGTGATATCAACATTATTTTTTTGTTTGAATAGCTTGTTACACTTCAGTGACTCTAAACAGGATTTCTGATCTGCCTTTGGCCTAAAAAATACCATTTTTTAATTATTTTCAAAAGTTGTCGGTAGGAAATTAAACACAGTGTCATATTCAAAGTAAGAACACAGGTATGCATCAAACATATGAGTCATTTTTATCACTTATATCCCTTTTGTTAATTAATTACAGGTAATTAAGTTATGGCATTCCTTACCAAATCGGTAACGTAAATGAAGCCTCATCGAACTGGGTGAAAAAAAAATTCTTACAGACCACCGATGGCTTCAGAAAATCCCACTTAAACAAGTAAGAACAATATCCCCATCTACCAACAATTTTTACCTACTTTAAGCTTAGCCCTTGGTATTATTTTTCCAAAACATGCCTGCAGAATTCAGCAACCTTTATCTTAAATTGCTGTATTTGAAACAGATCGGATGCCTAAAATATAAAAATTTCAAACAATTTTATTTTCTCAAAAAATGTATTTAAAGACGCTGAATGTAACCAATCATCAACTTAAAATATGTACACCAGCTTGTGTGAGAGTTGGCCTCCTGAATTTAGGTCACTCAAAGACATTTTTGTACATGTTTCTATGGAGGACATTCTGTCATTTCCGTTACCGTCATTTGTTACCAATGTTTGGCTGCTTTAATTTTGTCTTGTATTTTTTTAATAACATAAGATTTTTTTTTCAAAACTCATGTGTTTTATTTAAGAAGATAGACTCTAAGGATGACATTTTTACATTTAAATATATGCATCATCAAAATTCACAAGGTTTTCTGCAAAACGTCTTTGAGCGTGGATAAAACCATGTCCATTTTTTAAAACCGTCATGTTTAATCCGTTACCAGGCTCATTAATATGCATATTTCCGAAACAAAAAATGTTTTGAACAAACTAAAGTACAAAATGAAGGTAATGGTACAACTGGCAATAAGTTAGTCTGTATTTGTATGCTCTAACTCAGTATTCATATATTTGTGAATTAAACGCCCTCTGATAAGTGGGGGCACAAAGTGAGTCCAAACGTCATTTCGTTACCATGGAATTGCCCAGAGGTTTTTGAACCAATCCCTCTCAGGCAAGAAAAAAATTGTGTGATTGTCCTCATCCGACTCACCCTAATTTTGGCAATATACGAAAAATTTTTTTTTTTTCAATTTTAACTTTCTGAATGTACAATAACAATGTTGTTTAACTGTCTTGGAATAACCTGTTCAATACAGTCGTTGGCTATTGTGACCATTAAAAAAAAATAAAAATAAAAAATAAGTTTTTTCTGACACTGACGGACCCAACTCTAAAAAGTCATCTATTGGCATACTCAACCAATTTTTTTTGGCCTTAAGTGGCAATGCAATGCATGTTCCTCGATCTGTACTGTACAAACAACACATGCAGGACTTAGGGATAAAAAGTATCTTTCTGTGTGGGACAATATGGATCAATCAAAAGTTTTTAATTTTTCAATTATACAAAATTGATTGCAAGCATTATATGTTTGGTTAGAAAAAAATTAACAAGTGTTTTGACATTGAGGTAATATTTTTTAAACTGGACTATAGATTTTAGGAACAAACTGGACCCGTCCCCCTTAGTTTGAGTTTGATGCATTTATGTGTACTGGATGGTCATTTTCAATTTAATTTTCTTTACAATTGAATATCCCGTGGTGCCCACCAGGGCAAATTGGCAAATCCAGTAGGGTTTTGCCATTCTAACTTCATCCCAAAAGGCACAATTTTCTGTCATCATTATTGACCCCCAGCAACATTTCATAGGAGTATCTTTTCAATTTCCAAAGAGTTCCACTGGCCTCTAATAAATACAAAGAGGTCTATTATATAGATAGAGCGTCAAAACGTTCCTTAACTTTTGAAATTTCCCGTCTCGCATGTTTTGCCGACCACAAGAAACCTAGAGTACCAACATAGATAAGCAATTTGGCTGCCTCGCGCTTCTTCCACATACGTGGGTGCCGCTTTGCAATATACACTAACGGTAGTGAGACCAATTACTGTATGTGTTAGAGGTGGCCAGGTATAATAATAGTGTACTGGATCATTGTGCTCAGATCACTCCTTTTTTCTCATAATCAATGCGCGTGCGTAGGTGAAAAGATGTATTCATTGAGGCGGTTTATTTAACGACTGATGTGTCATTTCATTCGTATGTGTGGCCATGGGTAGACAAAATTTACCGACCCAATAGCACCCAACATCCAACAACTATATGTTTGGCGGATTGTTTGTGTATCGACTGACATTTATGTGTGTATACAGCACCCAAACTGATACATTTCCGTGCAATATTCAAATGTCTCGCCCCCAGCACGGACGACTGGTTTTGAATGCGTTTCAACCCCTTGACATAAATAGCAACATATGAACAACTTATCTCCATACACCAATTTACTTGTGTCGATAGATTTACAGATGGAGTGGTTCAAAACTCTATGTTAGTTTGTGAAATCTACCATGACATTGAAACAGATGATGTGTATTTCATGTTGCTCAACTTGATCTGATTTCCAATTGGAAACCCAGAAGGTGGTTCATTCAGACAATCTGATGATGTGCCTGGGTACACATATTAGAGGGGTGGGTTTGAGTCATTCCACATGCAAACAGTTTTTGGGAAATCACACCTCAATAAGGCCATGTGACTAAATCCTGTTCTTAGCACATAGAAACACTGACTTCTACCTCCTTTCAGCACACAAAATCATTATTAGAACTTAGGGAATTTTAGCATGATCATGAAATGTCTTGTGGTTCTTAATTCCGGAACTTTTGTACCCGGGGGGGTGGGGGTTCTTGGATTTTGGTCGGGTACCATGCCTCGTTCCAAAAAAGAGGGATTAGCTGCAATTGCGGGACACTCTAGGGTATCAAATTCACATAATCAGTTTCTAGTCCCGCTAGGGTATCCAATCAGTTGTGATTGTGACTGGTTCAATGATACAAATAGGAAAAAAAAATTTTAACCTAAACTATCAGCAAAATAAACCCTGATGTTTATCTTTTCTTGCCGTAGCACAAGTGCCAGTTTTTTCTTGTATATTAGATAATTTTTTTAAAGGTATATTTTATTCAATATTTAAGACTGTCCCGCAAGGGGTATAACTTCAAATAACTTCACTTGCAAATTGGTCCCGTTAGTGTATATTTCACTACACTCGCCAACATGGTCCCGTTGGGTATAATTTTCACTGAAATTGGGTCCCGTTAGGGGTCACCCCTTCAGAACCCCCTTGAACGAACATGGGTACCCACCAACCCCTGAGAAACCCCCCCACCCCCGGGCTTTTGTACTGATATTTCCATAGTAGAGTCAGTATAGGCACATTGGCAATGCAATTATGGGATTGATTTAAAATCTCCAGAGCCCCTAAAGTGCCTCTGTTGATTTTAAAGGTGTATGTTCTAGTTTTTAGTACCTTTCAAATAATTTTTAGTTCTACCCTATTTAATGTCTTCCAAAGTCTATTTGCCAAAATATATTACTTCCAAACTTTGATTAGTTCATAATTACAAAAATATACTCAAATCATTTTAGTCAGAGTTCCCTTTGACAAGTAGCTAATATGGTCTGAAATAATTACATACACCCAGTATCATGTGAAAAAAAAAAAAAAAAAAAACATGATCATGAAATGTCTTGTGGTTCTTAAACTTCCAGGATACTTTTATCCCTAAGTACTGATAGTCATTAGTAGAGTTCATTATAGGCACATTGCAATGCATTATGGGATTGATTTAAATACCCTCTGTGTACACATATAGCTCCTAAAGTGCTCTGTTGATTTAAAGGTGTATTTCTAGTTTTTAAGTACATTTCAAATAATTTTAGTTATTACTTCCAAATTTTGTAATTTCTAATAAATTTGCAAAATGATACTCAAAATCATTTTAGCAGAGTTCCATTTGAAAGTAGCTAGAAACATGGTCTGAAAATAATTACATATACCCAGTATCATGTGAATGTACAAAACAGCTCAGTAAATGATCTTGAAGAAATCCTACCAAGTTTTATCCTCCAACTTTGCTTACACCTGGCCTGCTCTCATAGATGGCAGAGGGGAAACATGTTCCCTCCAAAAATTATCTTAGGAGATGGTCCCAAAATATTATCATTTGATTTCCTGTTATATTTGAAATAGTGCATTAAAGGTGTCAAATTAAATTTGTGTAATTGCCCCTAAGCCTCCTACATCCTTTAAAATTCTGCAATGCTGAGGCAAGAAAATGCACTAAGTCCCATGTGATGTGATTGCATTATCAAATGAGCACTGTCTGGGCCAGTGACACACTAGTGGCTTGCCTTCCATGATGATGGGCATGGCACCCAAGGGTTCTCTAGTTTGAAATCCACTCTGAACCTCGCCCTTTTCTCTTTCCTTTATTCCTCTGCTCTTTGCTGGTACATGAGCTAACAACAGAAGGGAATTTAGGAGTTAAATTTCTCCAGAATAACATACAAATCCCAGCAGAGACCATCTACCATATAAAATATTGCTGGGTTTTTAAGCGGACTTTACCACACACCCCCACCCAGGCCCATACGCAGGGGAGTGTGGGGGGTGCGATCACACCCGCAATTCTAAAAAAAGGGGAAAAGGTCCCTTTGGTGGTGAGATATTCATTAATTAAAAAAAAAGACATTTTTAGGGTTATAGGTCCACTTTTACCAAAAAGGTCCACTTTTTCGAAGTCCTGCACCACCCCAAATAAATCCTGCGTACGGCCCTGCCCCTACCCACTTTCACCGATGAGCGAGGACATGTACATTAACCTGATTTTACACAGCAGAACCGAGGACACACCGTGAACCCGACTGTAGAATGCCAACTGCCCTCAATGGGTTTCAACACAGTTTTTCAACTCTCCGCCACTATCTGTCAAACGTGGACGTCCCCAGGAAATTTGTGTGTCAGCTTTTTTTGGTGACAAGTCATGTGTCCACATTTGATGATGAAATACATGCACACAAAATACATACACGCACACACGCATGCACGCACGCGCGCACACACACACCCACCCACACACACACACCGTCATATGCTCTCAGTTCACTTTACTCACAATGGTCTAGTAAACTGAGTCATTGCAGTTTGTGGCTTCTACTGTTACTGGTTGCTCTAGTAACAGAAATTAGGGTTTGTCATTGGATAATAAGAGAATGCAATAAAAGGTCACATAAGTATTACTTTAGTAGTATGTCTGTCTGTGTGTGGATCAATACAACAATGTTTTTTATGCTTTTTAAAAGTTTATCAAAGAATATATATTTTTTAAGGATATGTCCTATTATATGCTTCAAACAAAATATTTTGTCTTCTGGGATGCTTTAGTTTGCATGTGCAATATTTTGCCTTGTCTACCCCCCACCCTTCCTCACACACATGATCTCTGTAGTTGCCAGGAAACTCACATTTTACAGTAACATTTTGTCTCTGCTTCAAAAAACATGACCCTGTATCCTTTTCTTTCAACTAGTCAGACAACTTTGATGACGTCAATCATGACATTGCCTTGCTCACTTGGCTTATCACCAGAGGGTGTTTGAATCAATCCCATGATGCATAGCAATGTTCCTATACTGTACTGTACTAAACACATGTCAGTACTTACTACTGAGGGATAAAAAGTGTTCCAAAAGTTTAAGAAGCACAGGATATTTCATAATCATGCTAAAAATTCCCTAAGTACTAATGCTTTAATTGGGGTAAAATGAGCATTGAAGTCATTGTTTTTATGTGTTAAGAATAGGATCACATGGCCCTATTGAGGTGAAATTTCCCAAAACTGGTGCATTGTGGGATTGACTCAAAACACCCTCTGGCTTATCACCAACACAGGTCATACTGTCATTGACCTCTATGTTAAAGCAGCTCTACTAGGGCAGTGATCCATTAAGAAATCTTAAATTGTGATGAACCTAGATTGGTTACTAACATGATCCACTTTCAAACAAGCTATGTTTCAAGGTCATCCTGTCATTGACCTGCATATTTTTGTTAACACTTAAGTGGACAAGGTCTTTCTGCTTCTGTTGGTGGACAAGGGGGGTCCATGTACAGTGGCGTGATAGAGATATGGCAAAATCAAAGTGATCGGTATCAGCATAAGGGTTTATATTATTATTTATCGTTTAATTCCATGAATATATAAATACTTAAACAGGAAAAATATTTTTAGTTAATTTTTTTAATTAATATGTTTATTGAAACTCATGTTGGTGGACAAGGGGGGGGGTCCTAGGGACCCAACCTAATTATCTATTTTTTTCATGAAAAGATGCGTATCTAAAAGTTACACAAATACAAAAAATATGAGTTGGAAAAAGCATATTTTTAGTCGTAAAACTGACAAAATGTAGTTTGCAGGTCCCTAGGAACCGCCCCTTGTCCATGCAAGTGTAAAGCAGACTACAGCAGTGATTGTTCAAGACATCCAGTATGGTGACACTTTTAAACAAGCTATTTTGTGGTATTATTTTTAAGGTAGGATTATTGGCAATGGTGTCCTGGATATATTTTGTTGAAAATTGAATGAAAAGTGGATAATAGTGACAGAAGTATTTTTCCCAATTTTCAATTTAAAAAAAAATGCATTTTTGAGATATTTCAAAATTTTATGGTTTCAATAAAATTTCAGTAGCTGCTAATCCTACCTTAACCTGATTTTATCAGATCTCCCATGTCCTACATAGAGAAGCTATAGATTCCTTGCATGATACCACCCCCAATATTTCATCGTTTAAAAAAAATTAACACTTCTTTCTTGAGACTTCTTACCCAAATTAATGTTGTGCTACATGTACTTGAGAATATTCAAGTGTGAACTAGCTGTGAACAATGGTATACATGTATGTATGCAAAGGGATCCCTGCTACCGGCTTGAAAAAGTCAATCAGGACATAAAGAGAGGAAGAACATGTCTGGGAAGAATATATATATGTTTGGGAAGAATTGCAGAGTTCCCCCCTTATTCCAAACCCTGCATGCACCACTGATCGTGACCCTCTTAATTCCATTCTCAATAGGTCACCCCAACTCTAACTTCCCTTATGCAGACTACAGAAGTGGTACGTTCAGACAGCCTGGATGATGCGGATCCTGAACCGGTCTATGCTGGGACACCTAAAGCAAATCCAACTGGTATGTAACGTATATGGGCGATCCTGTCTTTTGGGTCCCTCGACAAATATAGGGGTATTACTTTTTTATAGTTGAGCATCAAGTTCAATCTTTAGCATCAAGGTTAAATAGCTCCACTAAATGTGTTTTGGATCCAAATCATCCATCTATTAAGCTTAATTTGTTAAAAAAAATTACCTGCTTTTTGGTCCACTTTCAGCGAAAATCGGCATTGAAGCTTGCAGCCCCTACCGAGAGTGGCTCTTACCGAGCCTCACACTCCCTCCCTTTGATGCATTCTGGGGCACAGATGGGCAAATGTGAGGCTATATTACTCTTCCAAATCAAATGTGTATGCCGAGCATATCCTGTTTATTGTACTGCAATCCTTGATATGCTAGCCCACGCCAGGTTCTCACGGTTCCATTTACACTTGACCAAAACAATTCAGTTCCCTTGCCAGTTCCGTAGTCACCTCTACTCCCTCGTAAAGATTTTTGAACTTTTATCCAATCAGAATGCCCCACTTTGTGTCATGTAGATCTAATAATTTTTTCATAAGATGGCGGCTACTCTGAAAACCTTGTGGTGTTTACCCCATAATTTCCCTCATAAATCAAAGCGGGCCCTGCCCTCCTAACAATTTAACCTCGTTGGCTAGTAACAGATTTATAGCTACGTCGATACAGGTTATAGTACGATAAAATAGTGGTTTTTCAAGCCAAAAACTTGCCGAAAATCTGTTTTTAGCACTTTTCAAAAATTGTTTCACCTTTTTATTTTACCCCATAATTTCCCTCATAAATCAAAGCCCTGCCCTCCTCTTAATAATTTATCTTGCTGGCAAAGCTCAACAGGAGCACCTTGTCGGTTATCTTAAATCTGATGGCAAAGTAATTTTTCTTCCCTATATATGGTCGTGGACCCATAAGACCGGATCGCTGTTTGACCTTGGGTGTTATTTTTTCAGGCCTTACAATTACTTGTAGTTGGTCGTTTGTTTAATTTTAGCTGTTATTATTGGCAAAATAATCAGTAAGTTAACCAATAAAAAATAAAGCAATACAGGATAACTCCTTATCAATATTGTTATTTCCATAACATTTGGATTTAGCTCTTCATGAAACCAAGTGCATGCATGAAACCAAGTGCATGCATGAAACCAAGTGCATGTATGAAACCAAGTGCATGTATGAAACCAAGTGCATGCATGAAACCAGGGTCAATAGTTAGTAAATTATGTATTATGTGTGGGTTAAGGGTAAGCTTAGGGTTTAAGGTTAGGATGTGGTTTAGAATTGGGTTTAGGGTTCATACTATATATATTTAGTATTTGGGTTAACACTTTAAGTGGACTTTGGGCTACTTCTAGCCCAGATTCGCCTCAGCAGTTTCATTGTTTTAGTGCAGTGAAGCTGAACCATTGCTAACAGCCAGGGAGACATTTATAAGCAATTCTGGCTGGAACCTGCCCTAGATTTCTAGACATAATGTCTCACCTCTAGGCTGTTTTTCAATGAAAGCGTAAACCAATATCATCTGGTCTGCCCACAAAATTGTGCTGGCTGCATGTCACAACAGGCCAATCTTTACCGCTAAAATTCTTCGTGTGGAAGGCCCAGGAAAGTGCCTAGCACGGGTCTAATTAATATGTTAAGGTTAGTGCTTGCCTACATAAATACACAAGCTTGTGTACCATTTATTGTCCCCCTCCCCCCGAACAAGTTGGAACGGGGACTATAAAATGAGCAGCGTCCGTTCGTCCGTCCGTCTGTGATAAAAATGTTAACCCTGAAACATTTGCTCATATCTTTTTTTCTATATGAGCTAGAGTAGTCAAACTTTGATATATTGTTGGTGGACACAAGCCCCTACTGACCATGTAGTTCATTCCCCGGGGACCTCCCCTGGGTCTGTCAGGGGGGTAGGGAAATGTTGAAGTCAATATTGCACAAAAAATGTCAAAATTTGGCCATATCTTTTTTCCTGGATGAGCTAGAGTTGCCAAACTTGGGGTATATTGTATAGAAGGGCACAAGTCCATACTAACCATGTATTTCATTCCCCCAGGGTCCTCCCCTGGGTCTGTCAGGGGGGTAGGGAAATGTCCAAAAAGGTCAATATTGCAGAAAAAATGTAAAAAGTTGGCCATTTCTTTTTTCCTGGATGAGCTAGAACAGCCAAACTTGAGTTTATTGTAGGAGGGCACAAGACCCTACTAACCATGTAATTCATTCCCCCGGTCCTCCCCCGGGATCTGTCGGGGGGGGGGGGGGGGGGGGACGACTGTCAAAAACATCAATATTGCACAAAATATGTCCAAATTTGGCCATATCTTTTTTCCAGATGAGCTAGAGTAGACAAACTTGGGGTATATTATAAGAGTTATTTTTGGTGAGCTGTGATGGAGTTCTTAGATAAGTTATGTTTTTAGACTTGTTTTTGGCAAGTTATGGATGGAGTTCATGGGCAAGTTATATTTTTTGGTGTGCTATGGATGGAGTAGTTTCAGTTCTCACTTAGTGATCGTGACATTCGGCGGGGACATATTTTACGCATTGCGTAAATACGAGTTCTGCTTGTTCTTGATGATTTTAGGGGGCTGTCTGCCCTTATGCCATCAATTATAACTCGTAAATACTTCGGTTTGATGCTAATTGCTAAGATTATCAACATTGTATAATGGCCAGTTTCATTATATGTATTGGCCAGTTTTATAATATGTATATGTTGTAATGGTTGTAGATATCTCAGGGCCAACTTAAGTACCCGAATTTAGAGGTATATTTTGTCATTGGAACTATATAATTGTGTTATTTTAATGCTGAACAGAGGAGAAAGAGATTTGTTAAAAATTTGTTAAAATACTTGCATTTGTCCACTCTTTAAAAGTAATAACAATGCATTAAAAATAGAAAACTTTTAAAATTTCTACTTTTGATTTGGTTTTCAGGTCAAAGGAAAAGAAAGAAAAGAAAAAGAAGAAAAAGAAAGGTGCAATATCCATAGTTTCCTTTAATGATTCTGATACCGGTTCTACAGTTAGACACCGGAGCTCTTCATCTCCAAAGAGGCACGGAAGGAGCCGGAAGGAATCTGTAGAATCAAATGAGAGTTCATCAACAGGTGTTGAGTCTCCAGCTCATACTGGCCACAAAAATACTAACAAAAGCGATGTAGCTATAATAGATAAGAATATATCTAGAACTGATTTGGAAAATGATGTTCATGTTGAACAAAATATAGGTTATATTCCCTCGATGGAGGCTGATGTTACTGTTAACCATGATATAAACTGGAATCACCCGACACAAACTGCTTTAGACCAGTCCCAACAAGTTAATGGAAGTAATGTAAGCCAGCCCAAGCCAGTTCCAACTAGTCAGAACCAGTCATATCCAGTGAATACTAGTGATTTTTTAGATTCTAGGTCTAGCATTGATCAGAGCCAGCTTTCGTCATTTCCAATTAAAACGCCGCCACCCTCGCCGTACGAAAGTGCTGCAGCCCAGTATGACAGGATACGCAACTCAATCGACGCACACGACATTGCAAAACAATTGCAGCATGTTGCTACAAATGAGGACAGTTCTACAAGGTCAGTTAGTCCAGCTGCAGAGGAGAAAACGGACCAAGAGAGCGCAGATGATTCTTCCGTAAGTGACAAACGTGTGCAGGTGGAGGAAACTGGACGAGATTCTCCTCTTGGTGGTCCACAAGGAAGCTTTCATTTATTAGGTGATCATGATGCTGAAGTCATGTATCCTGTGTCACATGAGGTTGCATCTCAACAGGGTAAGTTTAATTTAAAATCAAAACTCTAGTTTTTGTGTCTTCTGCAAGAAGGCACATGGGGATTGTTTTGGTAGTGTGTGTCTTTGTATCTGTCTGCGGTCAAAATGTTAACCCTAAACATAATTGCCTCTGATTGTGTGTGAAGTTGATGGATAGGATGAGGACTGAGGACTTGATGCAGATGTTGGGTTTGGAAGAAGCGATGGACCATTTGGCGAAGGCGAATAGTGTACATTGGTACGGGCACGTGCTGAGGAAGGATGACGGGCATGTTTTAAGAAGGCTTTTGAGTTGAGGTAGGAGGTTGAGGAGGAGAGGACGTCCAAAGAAGACTTGGAAGAAGCAAGTGGAGGAGGAGAGTATAGAAGGGTTGGTTTGAGGGTGGATGGAGGGAAGGGTGGTTGCTGCGAGTGTGAGGTGAATCCAGCCACCAGAGTTCACTGGGACAAAACCGGATTTAAAACTTTGGTTTTACTAGTACTACTACTACTACTGTAATACTGTTTCCACATACGTGAGCACATTTTCATGGCACTTGAATGTAATGGTCCTTGGGTAGTGCTCCACAACTTACTCCTTTCAAGAGTGGGAACAACGGTGATCTAGAGGTCATTACAGGTCATTAGAGGCCATGGCCCCCAAAATCATGAAATTGTTTGGAGTATCCACATATGGCGATCAATTTTCATGAGACTTCGATACAATGGTCCTTGGGTAGTGTCCCACGTGTTAGTGACCTTGTGTTACCTTTGTCCCCATTCACAAACCATGTCAGAAGATGACGCATGCATTCGGTGAATGCTTTTTTCTCATGATGCAGCAGCAACATATTTTTGTGTCGCCTGTAAAGATTTCCATTAGGAGGAACCTACCAGTCCTCAATTCTGTCTGACCGTGTGGCCGTGTTTTCAAAGGTTAAAGTTTTGGAGAAAGTTTGTCATTCGAGAACTAAAAGTTCAATTGCTACAGAAATAGGGTCAGAGATGCCCCTTGGGAACTTGCATACGATATTGAGGTCAAGGGTCACATACCAAGGTCAAAGGTCATGTGAGGTCAAGTTATAAAATAAGTTGAAAATCCAATTGGCTTCATTTGAGAAGTAAAAGTCCAATAGCTACAGAACTTGGATTATATATATACTCCTTGGGAACATTCATATGATAGTGAGGTCAAGGGTCACATACCGAGGTCACATACCATATGAAGTTATAAAAATAGGCTGAAATCAAATTGGCTTCATTTGGGAAGTAAAAGTCCAATTGCTTTAGAACTTGGATCATAGATGCCCCTTGGGAATTTTCATATGATACGGTCAAGGGTCACTTGCCAAGTTCAAAGCTCATATGAGGTCAAGTTATAAAATGGGCTGAAAACATAAAACTGGCATAATATGAAAAGTTGAAGTCCAATTGCAACAACTTGGGCCATACATGCAACATGGGAACATTCATATGATAATACGGTCAAGGGTCACTTGCATGGGTCAAAGGTCATCTGAGGTCAAGTTATAAAATAGGAGTGAACGAAAGGTGGATTGTGAAAGCAGGCAACACTTGTGGTTCGAGAACCGCTTGTTTACTAATCAATTATACACATTGTATAATCCATCCATCGAGAAGTATGAAATGATGTTGTCACCTTTCTTGTATGGCTAGTTGCAGATGTAATTGTGAGTGCAGAGTGGATTTGCATGATATGCAAAATACCAGGTTGCATAGACTATAGCCGGGAGCGGACATCCGGGAGTTCAGTAAAATCTGCTTGGCAACGGCATGGCAACAACGTGTGTAATTCGATTCGCGCTGCACGCATAGTGTCATACGATGTGCAGTGAACTTAAAGAAGCAATTTGCGCAGTTTGTTTTCACCGCGTTTCGGAGATTCCCTGGGCTTCCCCTTTGTTTTCACCGCGATGTTACGTCAGCCCGCTCCCGGCTATATGTACATTTACATTGTTAATGTTGAAATACATTCACCTCAATATGTGTGCAAGCAAAAATGGGTATTTTTGTCACACATGTGGTGTGAGGTCAAAGGTCATTTGGGGTAATTTTCAGTCATTGTAGGTCTATATGTTGATGAATTTCAGAGAACTTGCAAAAGTGGACTTTTAGAACTACCTGAATATGTGGGGTCAGATGTCATATAGTGGTCACGTGGGGTCAGCAGCAACATAATTGCCCATTGTGTAGTTCCCAGTTCTGCTTGTATTTCTTTTGTAAATGCTCTGGGTTGAATGTTATTTAGGAATAGTCCTGCAATCCTATGCTTTTTATAATGTAATGTATGCAATGGAAAGTGTATGTATATAAATATAGAGTGTAATTAACCTTGGGATCATATTATTGAGCATGGGAGGAAACGCTTGATGAGTACTTATTTTTGAAATGACAGGAAATGATCAAAGCCAAGCTAAAACCCTGGGCTCATATCATAATGGCCTTCATAGAACTGCTATACTATTCTACTAGACCTGAGATGGGTTCGCCATTTCCTGGTTTTGGTTATGCTTGTTCCAAGTTATGTTCATTTGCAGCGGATTTTCCAATTTATAGTTTCAGTCTCTTTTTGATGATATTGTTTTTGATGATATTGTTTTTTTAGGAAAGTAATAGGAATTATTTGCTATTTCAGATGAAACTCAGTCTAATGATTCCAGCATGCTTGGATTTGGTGCTGAGACGGAGAATGCAGCTCTTGGACTTCTGTTGGCACAAAAAGGCCTGGCTGAAAGGTGGGTCATGTTATGGGCTGTTAAAGGCACCATCAGTGATATGCTAAATCAGATAATAAAAAAAAAATCATCAAAGTAAGATTTTTGTGGGCTGCCAGCTATAGCTGGCAGGACCACGTGGCAATCTGTTTTGTGTGTGTGGATGTATGTGTGTGTGTCACTAAATTGTTAATTTTTTTTAAAATTGACCTCAATTGAAAAGTTAAAGTTCAATCGGAACCAAACTTGTGTTATAGGTGCACAATGGGATCCCTCATATGATGATGAGGTCAAAGGTCATGCACCAAGGTCAAAGGTCATGGAGCAGCCCACAGCTTATATTCTATGGATATAGTGGGTAGACGTTTCATATAGAAGTCCCATGGATGCAAATGAGGTATTGCCATTCATTCCGTCAAGCGCTACTGCACAAAGTCATATAGCGCATGACGGAATCAATTGTAATACCTCATTTGCATCCATGGGACTTCTATATGAAACGTCTACCATATAGTGAGCGTGAAAGCCGAGAACCGCAAAATTCTAGTTACATGTCTGTAACAAGAATAGGTACCCTAACTACCTGCACAATAAAAAGGCATAGGTAACCTAATAAGTACAAAATAGCCTGCAATAGACTAGAAGCAACTGAATCAGGACAAAATTGGATATTTTAGTCTTTACTGTCCATACAGACACTTACTGCAATACATAATTGAATAGTCATATCTTTGAAGACTGCCGTTTTCTTCCTTTTCTGGCAATTCTTCTGTTGGAAAAAGTAACTTATGAGGATTCTACAGACTTATTCTTCACATTGAAGCTATTCCTCCAAATTTGAAATATTTTGACTCTTATGGGTGAATTACTGATAGTGTCCTTAAAAGAGAATGTTAAAGGTGTATGTTCTGATCTTCCAATTCTCCCACCCCTACCCCACTAATTTACCCAGGAGTAGTTTTTTATATCAGATGAAAGGCTGTATTTTTCCTTATTGTTGTCCTTAAAATTTAGTTTTCAAATCCATTTAATTCCTAAGATAGAGACTAAATTTGCTTTTAAATAATAGCTATCAATATTAGCACAGTAATGAATAGAGCCTTGCAATATACATTTATTGCTTCTACTCTCACAATTGCAAGTTAATTTCCCACAATACTTGGTGGGGAATGTATACAAGTGCCAGGTTCTCATATCAAGTAGAGAACACAATAGACATAAATCAGAACAGCACCTTTAAGAGGTCAGTGTTTTGAGGGGCCCACTGCCTTTTTGTGTGATGATGTACACAAACAAATTATACGGACAAGATAAGTTGGTTCATTATGCATAACATCACACAGGAGAGCTGTTGGAGATGATTATTTGTTGCATGTGTGCTTGGGTAAGAGATGGCTGTGAATCAAGTATTGGTGGGGTGGATTGTTTATCTTTCAGTAATCATCCACTTTGGTCACTGATCTTGAGTAGGTCCAAAGGACATCGCCGGATAAGGAGAGAAGGAGGCCCTCTATAATCATAATAGTTATATTTCACCATTAATTTTGAGTTTGTGTTTGACAACTACTTTATCATGTACGCAAGGTGTTTTTTTATCCCCAAAATACACTGTATCAAGAAAAAATGAGAAAAGTCTGAGAAACTTCAGGGGCATGCTCTCTGGAAAAAGCAAAGCTTAGAGCATGCCTCCATTTCAATGACCATTTATTACTTATATGAAGAAACAAGAAGATGTTGCATAGCTGCCCTTTGTCATAGAGCTTTTAAGTGACGACTATAGACCTTTTGTCCTTCATAAGCTATAAAGAGGCTACATGAGGCAGCCCTTTATAACAATATCCAAATACCTATTAGCTTATGCTGCTAAGATTTGGATTATGTAACCGTCTTCAAACCAAGCATACTCTGGAATACAACACAATGGGCCCATTACACGCTAATTATATCATGAGCAAGTTAACTACATGATGAGCTATAAGATTACAATTCCCATGGCTCAGTTCAATAGCTTTCATTCACCATTGTATTGAGCAAATACATCCCCTGGATTTTAGTATGATTTATGATACCCAGGACATGCATGGTCAGCTGTTGTTAACATGTGCTCATCCAAGGCTACTGAACAGAGTCCTTGGTAGATTAGCATGCCTTACCACAGAGTGATGTGGTGTGGTTTGTATGTAAAATGTTCGTTGTTGTTTTTGGCAATTCCATTTAGTGTTCCGGCCCCCCAGAAAACAAAAATGCAAAAATGAGGTCTTTCCACCCCAAGAACCAGAACGCCACTCACATATATGTTGCTAAATAATATAGTGCACATCCTTGCAACGCGGCATTGTGGTTCTTGGGGAGGAAAGGGTTCAAATATAGAAATTTTAATTACCCATTGAAGCCTGTATTATAATTTTACATAAAACCGACTTTGGGGGAATTTATGTAAAGTGGGATTTTTTTGAAAACCAGCAAAAGGTAAACTTTGAGCATGTCGCTTTATTATGCAAAATGTTTCAAGTTCATCCATTCTCATGAAAACTATAGAGGGCGTTCTTCATTCCTTATCCGGCGATGTCCTTTCATAATTTGGGGTGATTGCACTTTCATTGAATTTTTCATCTCATTTTTGCCAGTATAAAAAAAAAAACATTAAAATTACTATTAAGTAAAATTGCCCACCCAGAAGATGACAAATGCATCATAGCTGTGAAGTGGAGTCCAGTTCACAGCATGCACTTTAGAAAGTAAAAAGCAGATGGGGACAAGACAAAAAGTAGGCTGGCAGGGATAGATCAAACAGTAGCATAAGTCACTATCAAAGTGGCTATCCCAATGACTATTGATACACAAAACACGAATGGAAGATTATGATGCTTGATTGATGAGTGATTGCTTGTATTAATGCAATGGCCATTGTATGTAACATGACATTTTGGCTCTTTGTTTTTGAAGTATAGCAACAGCCCAAGCGGAAATCAGCAGGCTACCTTGCTGATTGGGGCTCGGTGATGATTTGTCTCATCTCGCTACCATACCATTTCAAAAGGTTATCCAATGGATTGACCCTTTTACAATTGTACTGGGCTATATTCCATTTGAAATCTACTCTAACCCTAAGGCTGATTTGACCTAATCTTCACAGAACTTGTGTACCGTTCGTCTGTAATAAGTGCACCCCTCTAATAAATTCCCCACAAATTTTTTTTCAACCACATGTTCCTAAGATAGCAAAATTATCCATGCATGCAAGTAACACTATGATTACTGATCGCGATTGCATAATTGGGTGCATTTTTGCCGATCTGTGGCTGTGCGATTATATTAAGGTTATATTAAAGCATAATAGCACATTTTTTTGAGAGCGCCCCCAATTTTTTCAAAATTTTGAGATTTTTTACATGGTGGCATTGGTACCATGCTAGTAAAACTATCCTGTGAAGGGTTTAAGTTCGAAGATGTCTATTGTTGCAAACGAAGGATTTTGTAATTAGAATTGGCTTTTCAATATATAGCCGGGAAATAGGCGCCATGTACATGTCTACCCTCATCCATTATTGTCTTATTGATTCAGGCAATTGAAGTTAAGGTCATCTTCTTGAGGTGGCACTATTTCATCATGGGGACGGACTTAACCTTAGCATTTCCAGCTCGGCCGTTGAGTACAATCTGAGATCCCCATTCTAATTCAAATTGCTTATTTTCTGATAAGAGGCTGTTTAAGCATTCTTGTTCGCAGGTATACTTTCCAAGACAATTCCAAACAAACGTGGGCCAAATAATCAAATTTTGAAAATTGGGGCATTCTTCAAAATATGTGCTGTTATTGCTTGAAGGCCATGGGGTCCGATTGGGTCGTGTATTACATGAGTTCTGGTTCAAGTTTGATAGTTTTAAATCTTCAACTCGCATGAGAATGATGTCATTTGCTGGCCCCTCCAAACTACCCTGGCGAAACTACTGCCAATTTTCCTTTTGAGAATTTTGCAGTTGTTTGGTAAATATGCTTAATTTCACACCTCGATGACTTACAATACTTGAGTTAGTCAAATGCATTTTGGGAAGGGCGAGCTGTTTGACCATGCAATTGTCTCTTATTTTTAGAACCATTGTAATTTGTGGCGACAGATCGGACATTCAAACGAGCTATTACGCCAGCAAATCAGAAAAACCGCAAGAGTTTCTCATATGTTCCCCCTCTCTAAGGTTCTACAAGTAACAAATTCTTTTTATTTTTGGCCTTAGGTTTAGGGTATTTTGGCTAATGTAAGGCCATAATAAAAAAATAAAAAAATATATTTTTCCTGTAAGATTTTTAAATGGGGGGGGGGGAGGGGGGGGGGGGGGGGGTACATTGCAAGAATCTTGCATATAGGCCTACAAAGGTCATGATTGTATGTTTATAGCACTCTACCCATTTTCCATAGAAGATGCATAAAACTAGTTTTTAAGAAAAAATCATATTTGCCCACATAAATTTTAAAAATTCACGATGTAGTATTGGAATAAATAATCCAAATTTGGTTGTCAAACTGTATTCTGTTGATATTTTTTTTTTTTTGCATTATACAAAGACTTTAAAACAACTGTGCAAGGCAAGAACATTTTTTTCATACAACAGCTTGTTCAAACTTCATACTGCATTGTGCATGTCGCTGCCTATCGCTACATGAAATTGCAGTATTGCAACAAAGTTCTCATTGTGCTTAGAACAACTAAACACTGGAACAATATACAATCAGTCATCACAGGTATTACAGAAACTGAGCAGTTCAAATCTGCTATCACTAATGAATGTCAAAGACTAAATTGAACATTTCTGCACTCACCAATTTCCCGTTCATTTCTTCCATGTTTTGGATGTTTAACAATATTGAAGAGAAGAGAAGTTTTAAGTGATGGCATTGCAGTTAGTTGTGTTGTACACCACTGTCGTACCTGCATTGATGACCCACCATGACCTTTGTTGCAACAAAAGTGGGTAGTGCATTGAAGTCTGAACAAGCAAAATTTGATGTATTAAGAACTCGTGAAGCGCCTTTGTCAAAAGTGATACCCAAAATGAAGCTGCCATTTTGTGTGTAAAGTGACTTGAGAAAATGTGCTGTAACTTTATTTTCTATGAATATTAACTGCCTCTATTTGATTTTCTGTGAATATTTTGATGTCAGTTGCTTTGCATATTCAATGTCAATTGCCTAAATGAAGTTTTGGGGGCAAAAAATTGGGAGCACTATAACATGTCAACAAAAGTGAACAATTTTGCCATCAAATAATACCAAAAAAGTGAATTTAGATGACGGGCACTTTAACATGTCAATAAAAGTGAACAATTTGGCCATCAAATAATACCAAAAAAGTGACTTTAGATGAGAGGTACTATCACATGTCTACAAAAGTGAACAATTTTGCCATCAAATAATACCAAAAAAGTGACTTTAGATGAGAGGTACTTTAACATGTCAATAAAAGTGAACAATTTTGCCATTGAATAATACCAAAAAAGTGACTCTAAATGAAGGGCAATAACATGTCACCAAAAGTGAACAGAGTAGCCATCAAATGATACTGAAAAGTGACTTTAGATGAGAGGTACTATCACATGTCTACAAAAGTGAACAATTTTGCCATCAAATAATACCAAAAAGTTACTTTAGATGAGAGGTACTTTAACATGTCAATAAAAGTGAAAATTTAGCTATCAAGTGATACCAAAAAGTTTGAGAAGTCTATGTCCACCGGTGGACGAAAGGTAGGGCACTCATTGAGAATGTGATCCGCAGTCTGTGATGGAGAACCACATTGGCAGGCTGGTTGCAGCCCCCATCGGTGCATATTGCTGTTGAAGCGACCGACTCCTGTGCGAATCCGGTTTAAGGTGACCCATTCCTTGCGTGGAAGATTGCTACGGGGTGGTAGTTCTGTCATGGGTGGAATAGTGAATTGGTCTGGTCTTGAAGTACCTAGCCAGGCAGTGTTCCATGTCTGTAAGATGTTGAATGGGGAGCTGGAGAGTTTAGCAGCGTGTCAACAAAAGGTCGACGAGAGCACAGTCTCTGTCTGCTGAGCTGGTGTGATTCTTTGACAATGTTATGCAGCAGGTGCTTGTTGTCTAGCAGAGCCTTATTCACCAGTTTTTGCATGTGGTGTTCTCTCCAAAGCGCTGCAGGTGCAATGCCTGACAGCAATGGTAGAAACTCAGATGGAGTGGGATGGAGGCAACCAGTAATGGTTCTCAAGGTCTCATTGAGTACTGTATCCAGCTTTGTGTGAGAGCTGTTGCACCATGCTGGAACGGCATATTCAGCAGCGCTGTATACCAGAGCCAAGGCGGTGGTGCATAGAGTCGTTGGGCTGACACCCCATGAGGATCCAGCAAGTCGGCACAGGAGGTTATTCCTCGAAGATACCTCTTCATACCAAAAAGTAACTTTAGATGAGGGGCACAATAACATGTCAACAAAATTGAACTATTTTGCCATTAAAAAAAATAAAAAACAGTGACTTTAGATGAGGGCCACTATAATGTGTCAACAAAAGTGAATGATTTTGCCATCAAATGATACCAAAAAAAGGGATTTTAGATGTGGGGCACTATAACATGTCAACAAAAGTGAACTATTTTGCCATCAAATAATACCAAGAAGTGCCTTTAGATGAAGGGGCACTATAACATGTCTACAAAAGTGAATAATTTGGCCATCAAATAATACCAAAAAGTGAATTTAGATGAGGGGCACTATAAAATGTGACCAATAAAAGTGAATAATTTGGCCATCAAATGATGCAAAAAGTGACTTCAGATGAGGGGCATTATAACTTGTCGACAAAAGTGAACAATGTGGCAACTAAATGATACCCCTCCCTTCAAACCAGGATTCTTTTAAAGTCAAAAATTAATGGTAGGGGTCGTCCATGACTTTGTGTAGATAAGGCATTAAACTAGCCATAGATTGTAGTAGATGTAAACAGGTCTTTAATTAGACACAATTTATTGACAGTTTCTTAGGCTCTATTCATTGTTGGTGTGATTTTTCCAAAATGGATATGTCATCTGCATGTCTGGCTTATGAAAAATATAGTCTCTGACACAGAAGAATTAAGACCACTCCAGGTATGAAATCCATTGCATCAAAGAGCATAATTATCATGATTATGTAGAGTTTAGAAATTGGGAAGGTTTATTTTCTATTTAGATATTATTTGCAGTGGCACCAGCCTGGGTTAACCATCAATTGCATTTAGAAGTCACTCCTAACATAACTTTCATATATATATGTCAATTTCAGAGGAACTGCGAAAGCTGTGCCTAGACATTGATGACCCGTAATGGATGAGCTTCAAGATTCAAAAAGGTACTGTGTCGTTAGGCTTAAAAAATAAGGTTTTTGGTCCTTGTCCTAACAGCCTGTACCATTAAACAAAATGTTGCAACAAAAATTATTCTTTTCTGTGGGAAGTAGAAGCAACTAGGCCATGCAGAAGACATAAGCGAAACAAGACGCTGAATAAGATCTGAATGACCTTTGACCCCATGCCTAATAACAATACATGTACTCTAAATTAAATTCATTAAATGTATTTTTATGTGAAATAACGTTACAAGGCTCGGTTGTTTATTATTGAGTTCAATCAAAGCAAAGCAGTCAGGGATTTGCCTTTAAAACCCTATAACGCGACCCTTGGGTCACGGATGGGGTCAACTGAATGGTTTTGCATTTATGATGCACGGGGATTATTCCTGACAAATTCAGATCAAGGAGCTTGTTTGTAAATTTTGACCTTGACCTTGAACGTTGACTTGACTTTGACTTGGTCACGACTATATAGAAAATACCCTACTATTATAGTTACATCACTGTAGCAATAACGGGCTTGATCTGTGTATATAGGCTGAAATATAGGCAATTTGGTTCTTATTTTTAGCATTTTTTGACACATTTGACCCCTTAATGACCTTGACCCCGTTAATGACCTTTGACCCCAATATAAAAAAAAAAACTCATGGACACAGCCGAAATGCATTGTTTCCAGTTAAATAAAAAAAAATTGCATTGCTTAGTTCTGGAGATAAAATTATTAAAGTTATTTAGCTCAAACCGAAATGACCTGTAAATGACCTTTGACCCCCAAAATAAAAAAAACCAAAATACCTTGCATACATCAGCTAACATACATTCATATCTGAAGGTATGTCACTCTGCTATCTTTACATTGAATAAAAAAATTTGAAATTTTTAAAATATTTTTGATTTTGCCGGAAGTGACCCCTTAATGACCTGTGACCCGTATCATGAACAGCTATAGGTAGCATGGGTCAGGGTTCCTCTGAACCAGTGTGGTTTATATCGGCGTAATCCTGTAGAGAAGATAATTTTGACAATTAAATTCACTCAATCCAAGCATGTCAAGGATTGACCTTTGCACCTCTATAAACGGGACCCCTGGGCTAACGAATAGGCGTCCAACTGTATTTTTTTCTGTGATTTACGAGATCCCGAGGATTATTCCTGTCAAATTTAGTTCAATCGAGCTTGTTTGTAAATTTTGACCTTGACCTTGGACTTTGACCTTTGGGTCAATGAGTATCATAGACCTACCCTACTATTATTGTTACGGCACTGCAGGACAATAACGGGCTTTATCTGTGGCCTCATAGGCTGAGATATAGCCCCAATTTGGTCGTATTTTTAGCATTTTTTGACACATTGACCCCTAATGACTTTGACCCCCGTTATAAAAAAAACCTCAATATACACAGCCAAAAGCATTGTTCCAATGTAATTTAACAAAATTGCATTGCTTAGTTTGGAGATAAAAATTCTTAAAGTTTTTTAGCTTAAAACTGGAAAGACCTGTAAATGACCTTTGACCCCCAAAATAAAAATTGTTTACCTTGCAGTCATTGGCTAACATACATGCATATCTGAATGTTATATTACTCTGCCATGGTACATTTTAGATACAAATTTTGAAAATTTTAAATATTTTTTGTTTTTGACCGGAAGGACCCCTTAATGACCTTTGACTCCTTATTCTTGAACACACTATATTAGCAGGGGTCGGTGGTTCCTCTGGACAAGTTTAGTTGATATCGGGCATAACCTGTAGAAGAAGATATTTTTGCCATTAAAATGGAATATTTTGGCTTTCAGACCAGAATGACCCTTAAGACCTTTGACTCGTTATCCCTGAACACCCTATTGAAGCATGGGTCAGTGGTTCTTCTAAACAAGTTTAGACGAAATCGGCATAATCCTGTAGAAAAAGACATTTTTGGCCAATTAAATACATATTTGATGCCTGATCCAGGTCAAAGGTCATACAGAGGTCAAAGTATATTGAAATAAACGGACGAACCACAGCGGTCATTTGGTATAAAGTATGGTCAGAATACGTTAAACAATGACTGAGCTAGGCGCATTTGAATGCCAGAAGAAAGAAGAAGAGGAAGCAACGAACGCATAAAAACAGAACAAGACGGCTGACGCCCGTCTTGTAACTATGGCACCTTTGTTAAGTTTATGTTTTAGAGAGAAATATATGGGATATTCATTCACTTCATGGGTGTTCAATTAGGATTTGTGGAAGTACAGCAAAATAAAATGACAGTGAAAGAAACTCACTGAGTAGTAAAGTAGTAAAATCCAAAGTTTTAAAGCCGATTTTGTCACCGTGAACGAGGGTGGCAGGATTCACCTTTCACTCGCAGCAAATGCCCTTAGTCCTCCTTCCACTTATGCCGATTCAATGCATGCTCCATCTTCAACCCATCCCTCTTACTCTTCTCCTCCACTTCCAAGTCTTCTTTGAACATCCTCTTCTCAAACCTCCCACCTCAAACTCAAAAGCCCTTTTTAAAACATGCCCGTCACCCTTCCTCAGCACGTGCCCATACCAACATACACTATTCGCCTTCGCCAAACGGTCCATCGCTTCCAAACCCAACATCTGCATCAAGTCCTGTCTTCATCCTATCCATCAACTTCACACCACACATCACTCTCATCATTGCTCTCTCTGTCCTCCTCAGAATTCCCATCTCATTTTCGCTCAGACACCATGTCTCCCATATAGCATCACTGATCTCACACAACTCTTATACACAATACCTTTCATCTTCAAAGGATCCGGATATCTTTCCCTTGCAACAACTCCCCACTTTCCCTAAACTTCACCCACCCATACCTCACTCTAGCTGTCACAGCCACCTCGCATCCCACCGCCCCCATTAACCTCACTAGTTGAAAATTTGAAGGAACAATTTGACTGAAAAAACTGTTAGCTCATAATTGAAATAAAATATGGTTTTAATGTTAAATTTTTAACTGCAACTTTGTGCAGTGTTTAGTAGTTTTGAAGTAAAGAGGTTATAGACCATCAATGCCTCTGCAGTAAGTCCTTGTTGAACATGTCAACCTGAATTCACGCATGTCAATATTCATGTTTTTAAATTTAAGAGTGTTTAATTATGACTCTACCTCATAGAATCTAGACAGTATACTACATCTCAAGCCAGACTGACGTACTGAAAACTAATTACTTTCCATGACCCCTCAACTTCAACACAACTCCCTGGAAGGATATGTGGAGGGTGATTGAACTTTTATGGGTCAAGTACACAGGGACTACATTTTTTTGATGTTGTATATTTTCAATAAAAAAAATTGTTGTTTAAGACTTGGATGAAAATAGCTTGAAAGGTTTCTTGCACTGATGCTGATTTGTTTGATATAGGAAACCTACACAAAAGTCACAGCAGAACTAACAATTTTTGATTTTCTTAAAGGTCCATGGCCTGATCGCTAATAGCCTCGTCCCCAGGGACCCCAGATTTTACCGAAAGTGGTCAAAATTTTGGTATCAGAAGAAAGCTAAAATTGTTCTCATTTACCCTGTGAAATCTTAGGGCTAAAGGATGTTTGGTTTGGATGTTATGAGAGAAAATATATGTCCCATTTTGGTCGACCAATAATAATTTTACATAGTACTGTAATTACATGGGGATTACAAAATCACCTTTTTAGCTCTACCTTAAGAACGGGTTGAAATATCGGCGCAAAACTTTACAGATGGGGTTTTGGGGTGAAGGCCATTCTATTAAGATGAAAAATTTATAGAATTAAATCGGGCCAACCCCTTTAAGGTTTCTTTTAAAGTAGACTGAGTTAAGGTAGGTTTTGGAAAAGTAGCATTGGCATGAGGTTACCCCTTCAGGCAAGCTGCTGAAAAAAATTGTCAAAGCCTGGTATGATGTCATTACACATACACACATACATACACCCCAACACACACACACATACACACACACACACAACGGAAAGCAAAGTGGACCTTCCAGCTATACTGGCGGCCCACAAAAAGTGGATCAAGGCCTTTAAAAGGTGTATATCTGCTATTTTGTGATTTTGGCTCCTTTGTTTTTGGTGATGGTTCAATAGATATCCCTGAAAAAGCTTCTAAGATTTTGGTTGATTCTTACAGTGCATTCTGAGTTGTGAGAAGGCTCACATACAAACTGTATCAGAATGATTGGAAGTGGGATACATGTATGTGATATTTTCAATAAAAGGATTACAAATATAAAATCATCAGTAACTGACATTCTACTAATAGAATGGGGCAAATGGAAAATTAATCTGATAATCTAAAGCCAATATATTTTGCATGTGAGAGCTATATTGTCATTCATATGAAGACATTAATTATCATGGTTTTATTCAACAAGTTGAATAGGTTCTTAGAGAAAGTGACTATAATTTTTTTTTAAACAAATAAGCCTATAAACTGATACATAACATAGTGAAAAAATTCTGGAAAAAGAAGTCAATCTGTATCATTTTGATACAGATTGTACAAGGCCAACAGTTCAGGTCCAGGACATTGAGGTCTACCGCCTTTCTTACAGTATCCCTGAATGGCTCATTATGTGATATAGCATGATATAACCTCTGAGTAACCAATCAAAATAGACCTTCCATTTTGTACAGACCTTTAACCTTTTCTTTGCATGGCTCAGATTCACTTATATCATATAACTCTATGCATAACCAGTAATTGATTGGTAGACCTCAGGTGGTTAATGTTGTGCTCATTTTTTTGTTAGAACTTTTGCTAGCGCATATGTTCTAATGATTCTAGATTTCTATACTATTCCAGAAATTTGAAGAAACATCTAGTGGCCAGAGGACACAGCTCCAGCAGAGTTCAGCAAGCCATCCAGAGAGCCTATACTCACTACCCAGGACTACAGCTCTTGCAGAGAAACAGAAAAAGAAACCCGGAAATACTACACCCAAACTCCTCCTTGTGGTTACATTTCATCCCAGTCTTCCTCCCCTGCACCGTATTGCTAACACTAACCATCATATTCTTCACACTTCAGATCGCCTTCGCCGTGCTGTTCCTGACACTCCCATCTTGGCCGCATCGTCCCTGCAATCTATGTGACATGATCGTGAGGGCTTCAGTCCCCCCACTAACTGATACTTCTCCTACACAGCAAGGTACTTTCAAGTGCACAGGTTTGAGATGTATTGTCTGTAAGGACCATATACAGGAGACTGACTCGTTCACCAGTCATGCCACTGGTACCAACTACAAGACCAGAGGCAACATCACCTGTAGTACTTCTAATGTCATTTATCTTATTTCTTGTAGAGTGTGTGGAGTTCAGTATGTTGGGGAAACTAAGACTCTTCTGAAGAGACGCATAGGTCCACAGTCAATACCAAGTTGGAAACACCGGTGGGTCAGCACTTCAACTTACCTAACCATACTATTTCTGATATGACCTTACAGGGTATCAAATCTCTTGGCAACCGCCTCGACACTGTCCGTCTCAGCAGAGAAAAGGTGTGGATGAAGCGTCTACTCACCGTCCAGCCCCATGGTCTCAACATCCAGGAAGGGAACGACAAGGTCCCTCATTTCTCTCATATGTAACCTACCTTTTTTCAATTCTCTTTTTCAGGTTTCTCTGTACTTTTTACTGTGCTTTATTTAGGCTTTGATTTTCTTGTTTACTATATTTTATTATCATCATTATTATTATTACTATGCTTTGTTTTGTTATATTATGCTTTGTTGTGTTATATGTATTCCCATTCATTTTTCACTTTTTCAGGTTTCTCATTTCCAATTCTTCTTTGGCCCCATCTTTTGATCATTATGTCTTCCCTCCTTAGCTACTCATCATCACATTGTTCTCATTCAGCTTTACCCTGTCCATGCCCCGCTGATTTCCTGGTCATTATCACCCATCCCCTTGTTCATTATCTCTTATTGTTCTATTTTCAGCAGTCTCTCCCAGTCCCTTTGCCCATCACTCAACCGTCCCCCACTTCTCCATGCCCCACTGATTTCTTAGTTATTGTCACATATCTGTGTTCATTAATTTCCATTGTTCTCTTTTTCAGCTTTCTCTCCCAGTTCCTTTACCCATCACCCCTCCCTGAGCAGGGTTCCTATCTTGTTCCTTGTCTGTATATGGTTTGTCTTATCTGTTGTTTTGTCAGTTTGCCTTTGATGAAGATCCTGCTAGGATCGAAACGTCAGGCCCACACTCTAGTATACAGTTTACCTACACAGGCTGTTGGTAACAGCATTTACTTATTTTGAATATATAATTATATTAATTATGTACTCCTGCCACATTAAAGAATATTATTACACCCAATCTTTACAAATAACTCATCTGTATTATTTGCATTTTACTTCAGATCACTGAGAGCTCTTCTTGATAGTGAAATGGAGCATGCAGCAAAATCGAGAGGAGAACTGGAAAGTGTCCGAGAATGTCAGATTGAAACGGAGGATAAGCTCAACATGCAAATCCAAGTTTTGTCTAGGTAAGGATGAAGTCAGCATGCAGACTCAGATTTTGAGCAGTTAAGGGATGAACTTGACAAAATTAGTGAAGTATGAGCATGCAAGTCAAGATTCGTGAATAAGGGATAAACTCAGTAAGTAAATGTGTCAAGGCCAAGGATGAGCTCAATATCAGGATTTTTTAATATAGTCGGAGAGATATGGTCCAAGTTATGGCCTGACCGTAAAGTTGAGTATCTATTACAATTTTTTTGCTGAACGTGATAAGGGTGTGTAGTCTGCCGGGTGCTACCTTGGCACGCTTGGGCATTTTGAGAAATCCAAGATGGCGTCGCCATAAGTGATAATTATCTATTCAACCCTATATTATCAAACTATGGAGTTAATAAATATACTATAGGACCCAATGAACAAGTGCATGGCACTTGTAACATTGAGTGATACTTTAAATTCAAAATGGAAGCCAAATCTAATAATTTTAAAATATGCCCTATAACAGCAAATACCTGCGATAAAAAATAAACATGAAGGCCCGTATTCTCAAACGATGTTTAACGCTAAGCACTGGTTAAATCGCAATTTAAACGCTCGCTAAAATAAACGCAATTCTCTAAGCATGGTTAACTTTAAACGCTGTTTAAATTTTAGCCGAACATCGTTAAACACGCCTAAAACGTTGTTAAACTTAGACTTGGTCCGGGGGTAGTTTAAGGCGTGTTTAACTTCACGTTTTCATCAAATGCCTGATATTTTCAGCTCTATGTGATACTCGTGGTTAGACCAGTTACCTCCTTTATTTCTCTTATCTTTCTTTTCCAATTCCTCAGTTGATTTCTTCTCGTCCATTTTTCCTTTGCTTCTATTTTCATGCTCGTGTTTATCTGTTATAGTTTTGAATGATAGCAAGTGCGGCACAACGACATAAAACAGTTTTAATAGGCCTGGGGGTTTTGTCTCCATCATTCAACAAATTCTAAAGCTCATTGCATAACGCGACATTCTTGAAATACCCGTGGGCTTCCTGCATTGCATTTAAAACTACGGAAGGCATTGTCTGACATATAAATATTGTTCACGCACATACGTAATGATATAGGCGAAGATAAGTCACAGTTTGGTGGTTGATATTTACGGCGTTTCAATACAGTGGTTAGCTAAACGATTTGTTAAAATATTTAACCTGCGGTTTCTTAAACAGTGCGTTTAGCTAACCACAGTTTAGGCCTAACCACCGTTTATTTTAAACATCGTTTGAGAATACGGCCCGAAGTACTTAGATTATGTTATTAGACACAATAAATGTGTTTCTGATACTTTTAAAGTTGTAACATGACGGGCCAATCAATTATGGCAGCCAAACCGTGAATATCTTCAAAAATACTTAACACAATCTCTAAAGTTTGCCTTCAATTATAAATTAATTGTGTCAATGAAAGAATTAGAAATGTAACTCATAGATCAGAACCAATGATACCATGTAATCCCTATAAATACAAATTGATCAAATTTATAAATTCAGCTTCAATATATGTGAAAACATTCAATTCCTATGGTATTTTTTGGCACTTTGCGCCATACAGGGTGTCTCAGAAAGAATGTTCCCCTCCAGAAATGGCACTTTTTGGGCTACTTCCTATTTCTTATACTGTTTTCGCTTTATTATGAGACTATGTACTTTTGCGCACTAATGGTGAAAAATAAAAGAAACGCTGTGTAAAGTTACCCAAACTATGACTATTTCCCTAAATTGATGGCAAATCTTTTTTGTCCACGGCTAGCAATAGCAGAGAAACGTGTAAATTGTAATTCTTATGCATTTTGAGCACATGTAAGTCATCAGATTTAATCAATCAGGGGGGGGTTTTGTTCCTTATGCATAAAAACCCTAAAATTGTATTTATTTGTTCTCAGCACATGACACAATATCTGGTTGCAATAAGTAACCCCAATCCCCCACCCATTTCCAATTTTCCATCTCTCTCTAAACTGCTATTGGGTTAACAGACAAAATGGTACCACGACTGCAATTCAGCCAAAGAGGAGAACATTTCATGTCCTAAGAAATATGTTGAAGCACAGAGTTTAGTTACAGTTCAGCGTGAATGGGTAAAAGTCTTCCCTAAAGTAGGATTTCCAGTTAAGATAGCATTCAAAAAGACATGTCTGGAGATGGCAAGATTCTAATAGTGCAAGGATGCGTTCGTCAAAGATCGGTACGATCAGCCGCAAATATTGCTACAATCCGGGACTGCATGTTCGAGAACTTAACAATAACCCTAGAATCAACGCATAACCTGAAGACTTGTGTGCTCAACTCCATAAAATTCAAATACATTTTCCTTTGCTATTTTCTAGCCGTGGACAAAATAGGTTTTGCATCGTTTTTAAGGAAATCATTGAATTGGTTAATTTTTCACCGTTTTCTTTCTCGTCTTCACCATATTCGAAAAAGAAGTACAAGTTCGTAATATAAGCTTAAAACCCGGATAATAAGTGTTTAAGGTAGCCAAAATGCCGTTTGGAGTGTAACATTCTTTCTGAGACCCCTGTATTAGTTTTATTTCGATTTAGCGCATTTAAAACAATTGAAAATTGTCTGTTTTACTTGGTTAAGATCAAGGTACATTTCTAATTTTCCATATCACCATTTTTTCGATTTTGAAGGTTGTAATACTTATAAGTTTGTGTCAAGTATTTTTTGAAGATGTTCAGGTTTTGGCTGCCCATATTGATTGACGTCATGTTCCAACTTTAAAAGTACATAAAATAATTATGTGTCTAAAAACATAACCTAAGTCCTCATGTATATTTTTATGCAGAGGTATTGCGTTATAGGGCATATTTTAAAAAATTAGCGATCTTGGCTTCCATTTTGAATTGAAGTATGACTTAAATGTTACAAGTGTAATACACTGTCATTGGGATCCTATAGTTATTAGTATTAACTCCATAGCTTTGATAATTATAGGGTGAAAAAAATGGTCTTTTGGGACATTGTGAAGGTGATTGCCGTATGAGTGTTATAAAGTCCTAAGTAAAATGCAAAATGGTAAGCACCAGGTAATGACGGGCTTACAGCCTTTATTTATAAAATAACACCGTTTGGGCCGATTTTGGCAAGTTTTGTTGATTGGTTTGAATGCAAATGATATACTAAAGGCAAATAACAAATTCACAAAAACAAGGCGTAATAACTCTTATTTTGAAAAGGGTAAAGAGTAAACGTAGAGTGGAAAATACAGGCCTATCACTCTTACTTAGTGCGAACTTAAAAATTGGTTCTAAAGCAATAGCTGAGAGAATAGCCAAGGGTAACTCCTAAGTTGATTAATTTTAATCAGTCCGCATTTGTAACAGGTAGATATATCTGTGATGCTGTAAGGACTGTGGCTGTGATCTTATGGTTCTTCACAAAAGATACCGGTGTGCACGGGATCTATTATGTATTGATTCGAAAGGTTACGATTTATTGATCATAATTTTATGCGCACGGTGTTAAAATTTTGTGATTTGGGGAAAGTTCTATTCAGAATTGGATTGATACATTTTATAATAACGTCTCCAACTGTGTCATGAATAACGGCCATGTCTATAGGTACTTTGTATTAAACGAGGTTTGAGACAGGGCGTGCCCTCAGTGTCAACTTTTTAATCTTGCTATAGAAATTTTGTGTAGGCTTTATGGCGGCATAATAATGAAATAAGAGGTTTAGATCAATCCAACACTGAGGTTAATTATCTTGTTATGCTGACGATAGGGCTTGTTTGCCCAGATATTGATTCAGTGAACTCGTGCCATGCAGGTGTTAAAAGAATTTTCATTATGTTCTAGTTTGAGAGTTAATTATAAGAAAAACTGAAGAAGCTTGTTGGATTGGAAGTGCAAGGAATAACGTTAGTAAGCCTTTTTAATCTACAGTGGACTAAAAACTATTTTAAGGTCGGCGGGATAGTATTTAATTGATTGAAAAGGACATGACTTGAGTTAAACTATATGACAAGTTTTCAAAACCTGCGGAATATAATTAACTTATGGAAACAAAGAGACTTACGGTATTGGAAAATAACCATATTGAAAAGTCTTCGGTCTGTCTAAATTTTGTATACTTCTGCAATGATACAAAGGGATTGCCCCTGAGTATTCAAAAAAAGAGTTTAATGAAATAGGTTATAAATTCTATGGATGGTTCCCGATAAGGAAAGCGGTGGTTGTGTGTAAAGATCTAGGGTGAAGGTGGTCTAAAAATGTTTGATTCTCAAATTCAAAAGTTAAACACAGATCTTAAGGTGGACTGTGAAAAAGGTTAAATCAGGAACTGAGGCAGGTTGGAAATATATCCTCTTGACTTATTTTTAAATAAATTAGGATGGGAAAAACAAATTCGACATTGTCACTTTGACCAACAAATGTTAATCGATATTATTCCCCCTTTTATGTACAAGCTTTTAAGATATGGTCTGAATTTAATTTTCTGCGCACCAAAATGCTAAAACAGGTTTGTAAGCAGGTGATCTGGAATAACAATTCATTTCATTGGTAAAAATCTGTCTATTTTCTAAGTTTGAGAGGCAGGGTTTTAATACTATTTATGATTTTTTTGAGTGTTATGGTAATTGGAAAAAGATTGACAGATGGTCGGGAAATGTGTTAATAATATGATTGTTATTAAATGGATGGTTTAATAAGCAATTACTAAATCTGTGCGGAGTTATTAATTGTGAAGGCGGTTTTTTAACTTCGACCTGATCAGTCAGATTTTGGTATAATCTGCCTAGAGGGTGTGTGCCCCTCTCTAAATTAGTGTCTCGTGATGTGTATTGCGGGATTCCTGTAAAAATCAAACAGTTACCAGATCAGTCAGTTTTCTAATGAGGAACAAGTAACTTGTTAATGATTGTATAAGAGCTTTCTATATTGCCGTATAAAACAACTTGGATCAAGTTAAGATGGTTACAGTAAAAATTACAAATAATATTGTGGCACCTAATGCATGGTTGCATTAAAATTAATCTAATTGAGATGTTTGTGTAGTTTTTGTCACAGGAGAGAGAGAAGAAACACTACCCATTTATCGTCACCTGTAGTGTAATCCAAATTTATTTTGGCAGAGATTCAGTCATATTTTAAAATTAATACCAACTTTAAATTTATTTAATAAAGATATTGGGAATATCATGAAATGGTTTGAATAATAAATGGTTAGTTAACCAAATCTTCTGTATGTGCCAAAGGGCAATCTTTTGCTATATTTATAGTGTAAATATAAGGAGGTAAATCCATCCTTGAATGCCTTTAGAAAATATGATTGATGATATATGAAGTTGGAGCGTTTTCTGCACAAAGGACAAGAAGGATGACTTTCATGTTAAGAAGTGGGCACCAATTTCAAGTATATGAGTTATTTAGTTATGCACAGTTCAAGTGTTATGCAGAAGTGGTATAATAGGTTTAAAATGTGTTCAATTTTAGTACTGCCAGTTGTACTCTCTAATTCATTAGGTGGGGTGAAGTCTTATGATAATACATAAATGGTGACACCTGGTGCACCCTATTGCTAGTTGGGTCTAACTCGGGGGTGGAGGAGTCAATTACCAATGACCAGTTTGGGAAATTCATTCTCGATTTAGGTTAGGGTCATGTGATCTCACAGGAATCCTATTCTTACCAAGTAAACTCCCTGAATTTATTGTCATTTGACCCACAAGCGTTATTACTTGGGGAATTTAGCATGATCATGAAAATGTCCTGTGGTTCTTTAAGTTGGAACACTGTTTATCCCTAAGTACTGGACATGGTTTAGACGTACAGGATAGGCATATTGCAATGTATTGTGTGGATTGATTTTCAGACACCCTCTGGGTTCTAAATAAGGCCTGTTTCACAATCCTGTGAGCATTCAGTCAACAGTAGAACACCTGTGAATTGTATGCTGAAAATTCTATTCTATTGTAGGATTGTTCTGTAACCTTATCCATTGTGTCTCGCCTGAATGACATTCAGGAACACCGGTTCAGCAAACACAAGTTTAAGCATTGCATTGGCGTTTCTATTTTAGGATGTTTATTGTATTTGGTTGGGGATGCTTACATGTATGTGGAATGTGCGGTGGTGCATTGTTACAATGCAGTGTAGGCTGGTTATAGTTCAGATCTATGGATAACAATTCTCAGGGGTGTAAACATTGTCTAATGTTGTATAATAGACAAGTGAGAATTATTGATGAGTCCTATCAATCTTTCTGATTTTCATTTAAAACTTAAAAAAAAAAAAAAAAAAAAAAAAAAAAAAAAAAAAACATCAAAATTGTTTTTTTGTGGTATAGTTGACATACTTCGTAGCCGATCTGGTGTATTTTGAAACCGGTTTTGAAGTGATTATGCTCCATTTGGTTTTTGCCATTAGTTTTTATATTAAATCCTGTCGGAGGGATTTAATTTAGTGGAGAACGGGGTCACAGTGTGGTTGGATAGTAGAGGGCAACATTTGTAACAACTGATTTGATTCTTAGGCTACTTACCTTTGTGGCTGGTTGGTATCTTTTGTGTATGTTTATTTCTATTTTTAGGGGTATTGGATAGTTTTTTGGATAGTTTTTGAGAAGTAATTGAAGTGTATTGATATTTTCCTAGTCAATGTGCCGGTGCTGTTTTAAACAGGAATATAGTAGTTAGGAGGGACATTTGTACACATGTAGTTAATTACTATGCTGCTTATACATGCAGGTAATATTGGTTTGTATGTGACATCCTGATGGTGCAATGTGTGAAAGTTTGTTGATGTATTTTGCAAAGTAAATAAGGCCCATTGGGGCAATTGAGAGAAAAAAAAAATTTATGGCGACACCATCTGGGATTTCTCAAACGCAAAGATGTCCAGGTGGCACCCGGCAGAAGATCTTATATACCACACCTTAATCTATCATTTTCAGCCAAAAACGAGTATATATATCAACCTGTACGGTCCCATTACACGTTCTCTCGGACTAATAATGAAATAAGCATTGTTGAACACAATGGTCCACCAAATAAGAAATTCGAGAGATGTGCAAGTGCGGGATAAGCTCAACAAATGAGGTCCATGGGATATACTCTTATCAAAAAGATATCTAAATTGCATATAGGCAAGAGGGGATTAACATGTAGGCTGATTGTGCGGTGGAATGGAAAGATACGTAAATATGCCCAACATTAAATCCAGATCTTTTGCTATGTGCAATCCAAAATGGATATGTAATGAATGACTTTAGCATACAAATGTATAGGGCTTATCTTCCTCAGTCCAATGCCGTCAATGTGTAAGGCAATAGTCGCAGCATTAAATAACGAGCATGATTCAGAGCGCTGGACTATGAACACCGAGCGTATAAAAGCGGTGCGAAATTGCACACGCAAAATATCTGCCTGAACGTGTTGATTCACTGACTCGAGGAAGAAATGGAGTAAGTATAGGTGTGTTTAACATAAGAAATCACGTTCAACATCTAGATACGGTTTTGTACATGACATAGATATTAAGCAGAGACGGTATTGAGTCCATCCCACAGTGCACCAGTTTGGGAAATTCCACTTCATAAGGTCAGTGATTCCACCAAAAAGTATCATCTTAACATAAAACCCGGAATTTATGCTTCATTATAGCCCACAATGCAATAATACTAAAGGAAGTTTTTATAGGATTGTGAAATGTTTTGTGGTCATTAAACTTGAAAAACTTTTTATCCATAAGTACTGACATGTGTTTAGTACAGTCCGTTAGACACATTGAAATTGCATTTAGGGATTGGTTCAAATATCCTCTGGATGTGATAAGTCAAGTATACAAATTTGTTCTTTTCTTGCACTGTATGAAACAGTCATATTTATTTGATTTTTTTTTGTGTGCAAACACTAGTAACCCCGAGGATGACCTGATTGATATATTTAGTTTCCATGCTTGGTTGAATGAACATTTTCTTTTTAAAAAAAAAAAACATCTGTAAAGTTTCATGCCGATATTTGAGAGCAATAAATTTTTGTAAGCCTCCACAGAATATTGTGTAAAATTAATAAATATTGGTCGACCAAAATGAGGCACTTTACACTCATAACATTCAGACCAATTGCATTTTATCCATAAGATTTCACATGGTAAATGGGAAAAGTAGTAGCTAATTCAGACACTCTGGTATAATTTTGGGTTCTGGGGCAAGCTATTAGAGATCGGGCAATCATGCTGACAACAAGGTTCAGAATTTTTCCTTACCAGACAGCTTAAGCTGCAGGAACATGTCAGAACAAAAGCCTTTCAATAGCCACTGCTAAAGCTAACAGCAGTTTGCTATACCTATAACTATACATCATTTCTAATATAATGGAGCCTATTTCAAAGTACCATTTTGGTAATATTACTAATAAATTGGTTTAAACTCTGAATGATTATCTTGGTGTAAAATTTTGTAGTTTGTTTCCTGTGGCATTCTTCATTCTGCAACAATTCTCCTTGTAGTCGTAGTGCTTAACTGCAATTCCACACCATAGTGGACAAGCATAATAAAATATTGGAATGCTCCAATTGAAAGGAATCAACAAGCTTTTTATTTGATGTCAGTACGATGAAAGGTAAGTGTTGTTGCCAAGCAAGCGTGTGCGTGGAGTGGCCATCTCTCTTTCCTTAGCATTTGGGCCAGACTCCTCTGTATACTTTTTGCTGTGGGGAGTTTGCCACTCCTCCTACACAACGAGTCTGTTACTTTCCTCCGCATTGAATAATGCTGGTACCCATTTATACACCTGGGTGGAGAGGAAGTAATTGGGGTAAGCGCCTTACTCAAGGGCACAAAAACCAACGTTGGCTTGTGCAGCGGGGCTCGAACCCACAACCTTTGGAGTGTGGGGCAAGCGCTCAATCCACTGGACCACACGTAAGATAGGCTAATGTTTAAGACAAATTTTTGTCAAAAGTAGTGCATTTATTGTAAAATTTATGGATCCCCTCCCAAAAAATAAAGATTGCTTGTTGGCAGCTCATATTTAGATAAAGAACAAACCATTAAAGCCAGTTTTCATTTTAATGGTGACAAAAGTTAAACTTACATAACATAAGAAGTAATTTGGTTGATTAAAACCTTTTCGCACCCGAATTAATTTTAGCATTTCATTTTTGAACTGTCACCTTACAATTTAAGTCAGGTCAGGTTTCCTTTGAGGGCCTGCTACTGGTATCCTGGTAACCAGTACTACCTGTCCCCGGTCTAGCTCTCTCAGCATAGCAATTCACATGCATTCTCAATTGCAAAACTCCTTGCCCTGAAGTTGTAAAGGACATTATAAACTTCTAAATGATGCCAAACTTCATCTTTTGGATCGTTCCTTATTTGAGATACCAAAATTTTATCTGAATATATTTTTAAGTATTTATTTATTTGCAAGAAACGCTCAGGCGTTCTATTGGTTACGAAAGGCTTAAACAGTTTCTTATTAATAATTATTTGTTTTATTTTGCTTCATTTTCAGACTTGCAAAATTTGTAATGCCCAAGTATATAATGGGCAAACCATTTCTATTATATCCAGGGTTATAGCTAACACATTTTTAGTGGTGGGTGTTATTTGATGAAATTTTGACATATTTTATAACATTTTGCCTAAAATTGTCAATATTTGCATAAAATATGATTAAAATTGTGCATTGTTTTGCTCTTTAAGACATACTTTCAATTTTTTCACAAGCTTTTATCTTCATCTTAAAATTGCTCCTGATGACAGTTTGTCTATTTTGATGCCATAGGTCACATACACACTTGCAAATTGCCTCAGTAATGGCAGGTTTTGTTTACTGTCTGCAATAACAGATTATTTGGTCTAATAATTTGCAGGGAAAATGACGTCCGAAGCATCAACTTAAGAAATATGTTGGAGCAGTACAGATGTTGCGCAGAGATGGACCTTCAGCAGTTGACGTTAATAATAATAATAATAATTATTGAATTACCGTATTGTTCCTAATAAAGGCCCCGGGGGAGTGCATTTTTCCAAAAGGGATGGCGTTTATTACCGTCAAAAATGGAAAGTCAAAAATCCTGCAAAGATCACCTTACACACGCTTATTTTCGCTGATTACCAATAAGACAAACGAACAGCAGTGGGAACACTGTTTCGCACCGCCCGAGTCACTTTTCCATACTAAATACAACTATTATACTGGTTCAAAAGCGATTATTATATGGATTTTGACATGTCCCGGCCATGTGAATCATGTCATTTAGGTAGCTTAACTCATTTTCTTGAATTGTTTTAACCAAAAATCGTAGGGGGCGTTTATTCGAGCGGGGCATTTATTAGGAACAACATGGTACTTGCAAATTACAAAAGCTACATATGCTATAATATGAACAAACAATAAAATACATTATAATAAGGCAAGCATTGGCCTCGGATACATTATCAAGCATTTTATCGTGGCAAAGCCGGTTGTGGTTTGCAATTAATAACGTGTAAGTACTCTACTAGCTCCCCCAGTTTTGTGCAATTGGACAGGGTGGACATACACAACCCTTAATCATCATTGAGCCACGTCTCCGTGGTGTAAAGACCTGGATGAAAGAAATCAATCAAGCCTATACGAAATAAAGCATACAGCTTTAATTGAGAATGCTAGGGAGTATCATGCAATTACCAACATATTGATTTATTGCCAAGGTCCATTGCATAAACTACATGGGAGAGGTTCAGCATTACCTTCAGCATTATTACTACACAACCACACACACTATTTCAGATTTGTAGTACTAGGAACTACGAAATTTCTTGTGCAGATTTTGCTAGCCCAATGTGGGGGTCATTAATATTAAATCGTAATTGGGTCAATTTTATTCATGAAACTGTAGTATTAGTCAGGCTGTTAATGTATCCACTTGGTATATGATAGAATCATAGTTCTTTCTAGGCTTACCATTTAAAGGTCAACGATAGATTTTGAAGTCACCCAAATATGTGTCATAATAATAATGGCCATAAATTATACACTCATATAATTCTTACCATGTATTTTGTAACAGAAATTCTTAAAACAGAGAAAAAAGTGTGATTTTGATTTGCTTATAATTTCAATATAAACATGAGGCTGACTTCTCGTATTTACTCCTATACAAATAGAATTTCAACAAATTTTGTTTTAAGAAATGTAAGTATTTAAATAATCACGGAATTTTACAGATGGGAATTTTTTGATGGAAGCTTTACATCAGAGCAAAATCCATTACGTTAGATTTTTTTAGGGACACCTATAATGTGAAATCTCTTGTTTGGCAACCTTTAATTACAATATTTTTCTTTAATAGTAGTCTTATATAATTACACAATAACATCTTGTCAACAGCTGTGAAATGTAAGCAATGTCATTGCCTGATGCCGCGGGTTTCAATTGGGGCATTGAACCCAGTACACGCTGCATATATTGACTTATTTGGAGGTTAAGCGCTCACGTCATACCACAATTTGCAACGTTCGCGCGTCGCCAGCCAACGTTGCATCTTGTTGTGTATGTTTTGTTGCAATTCATGGGTTCGATTTTTGTCACTGGTTGGTGGGCAGCCCTTTCTTGTTGTTATTTAAGCCATAGATGGAAATTGGGTGAAAGATAACCTTAAAGAGATCTGGATTTCCAAAAGAAGCAAAGCCCCCATTTTTCTCTCCCTATGTTTTTAACATATTGGACATGCTTACCAATGTTTTTAGATCACACCTGAGTGAATAGCCGAATACGCCGTCTTTATGTATAAAATGATGATTTTACTTTCTGCGTGCACGACAAAAGTCAAAGCATGGTTTTTCTAATGGGGAGGATTACGATATCAGGCTAGTTCAAAACAAGGTTTGCAGTTTTCTTTTGCACCTGTTTGTCCAATAAACATTCCAAACGTTCTCAGTAGTGGTCGACAAACTGGTCCAGGGAAATTGAGAGAAATTCAATCCTAAAAAAATTCCCTGGTCACTTTAAATTATAAGCTGTTGTAAGAAGAGATAAAGCTGTTTTGAGGGAAACCGGTACTATCGTGACGAAAAATTGAAAACCGGCAACGGAAACCATTTATTTTTAATCCCACTTAAAATGGTACATTTGTCTTAAAGAGAATACCAGTTCCCCCAAAATCATACCTTTATTCTCTAATTTGGAAATGTGTCATCAAAGATAATGCAAGTAAAATAAATATATTGACTGAAACATAAAGCGACTTAGTCCTATCTAGTTGTCAACTGAACCAAAGTTTTTACCAAAATATAAAAATAAACAATTATGTGGACAATCAGGGGTTCAAACTACGGTTTTGGAAATAGGCGTCTATTTGGACGCAATTTGTTTCCTGAGGTTGCAAAAGTGCGTTTCTTATTCAAATATATGCGTGTCAAGTTTTAACCACATTGAGAAGTTTTTAAGGTACTGCAAACAATTTCCAAAATAGACATCCATCCAAAACATAGACGAGGCATTATTGAGACAATTACCATGATGACCCTTAAAACTCCAAAAGAACTGGAGTGGGTATCTGAATACCCTTTGGGACGGGAGAGAGAGAGGTTAGTGAACTAAAAAAAAAGGACCCCGTAAATACCGTCAAATTTAAAATTAATTTATTTTCCCCGAATTTGACTACATGTAATTTAATGGTAACAGAATAATTATTTCGTTTGAGTGAAAATGATACGATATTGTGACCATGTGCCAGGCAAACAACTCTGTGATTTTGTTTGTTAGTTTTAAGTGGTATTTTTTTTTGCAATTCCGGCGCCGTTTCACAATTAGCGCGCCATTTTTGTCAACTGAGGGTTACTTTCAAAGTTAGGTAAAAGTGTGTTACTACTCGTTTCTTCTTGCCAAGGCTACAGGTTTTATAAAAATACCTCTGGCTAGCTTAATGGTTCACCCCTTCTCAATAAAATTCAAGTTACTTTTTAATTTTGGTAATTTTGTTGAAAAATGAATTCAAAATTTACCAATGGAATATGTAATGACTGTCCATTAATGACAATGGACATGGGCAAAGAAAAGTATGACCCAGGCTCTCTAGGAAAATTGAATAAATTGGTTGATATTACAGATATATGGCAAATTCAAGTGTTTGTATTTGTGACCAAAAAGGGAATTGATACTAATAGTTTACTTCACACTGAAAATAATCAAGGTATGGCTCTGATAATTCAATGTTTAAAGCTTCTGATAGGTAATAGGGACAAATAATGCCAGCTGGCCCGGGATAAAATAGATAAGTTGATATCAATTGTTTGTAACAAGTTTTGGATGTGGACATATTACATGTGAACGACAACTAATGATGTTGAATAAAAGTGTTTTCACCAAAGAATGCTTTTTTTTTTATAGTGAAAGATTTAATATTTTATGAGTTCCTACAACACAGTAGAAATTTCAAAACACTTTTATTGGGAATCAGCAGATATTGCTAGATTTTAGGGGTGGATGTGAAATGTCGTTTGTGAACGGAAAATTGCATTATTATGAGTAGTTGTTAATTGAAGAATTAGTTTATTCAGGTCCAATTAAATTTTTTTGACAAGAACCTATCACATTTTAATTTAAAGTTTTGATGGCCTCTTGCTTCAGTATGTTCATAAGCCCATGCATTATGGAGCAAGGGCTAAAAGACAGTGTTTATGAAAAATTTAAAAATGGACATGGTCCTGAAATAATCAAACACCTTAATGACATTATAAAATATAACCCAAACATACAATGTGAAAAAGAAATAACAAAGTTAGTTGCTTGAGGTTAGATAGGCATTTATCCAATAAACTCCTTTTTAATGGATGATGTGACAAAGGGGTGTGAACGGACACATTTTTAGTGGTTTGGCATTAATTTAAAGAGCATAATAGGACACATACTCATTTTTGCTTTTTAATGACACCAAATAGCTCTCAAGAACAACTAAAATGGGGTACACTAATGATATTTTTATTTGAGAATGAAAGAACGTTGTTTTGGATTGTGACGGATGTGATGGATCTGACAAAAGTGAACGGAAAATTAAAATTATTTGTCCAGCCCATAAAGATCATATGATCACTAATGTGTAGGGTCATTATAAAGATCTTCCAATTGTATTTCAAAATTAATATTACAAGCTTCAAGTGGAATATTTTATTCTTGGTACACCCCAAATTCTACATTCAAAATATGGTGCGTTGTGACCCCAAAATAAGTGAACGGACAAAGAGTGCTCCGCATCCATTTTGCTGTAAACAAAAATTCTGAGTGAAAGCAATAACAACAATGTGTTAGTCCAATAATCTTAGGACATAAATTATCCATGACAATATTTTTGTTACAAGAACTAATTGATGTTTGTTTAAGAACCACTTAAAAATGTGTGTTAAAAAGTGTAACGGACAATGTCAACATCCACAAAAATTTAATTTTGCATGAATATCATACTTATACAAGAAAGCTATTTCCGGTAATTTTGATTCTTAATACAAAGTGAGACTTATTCTCCAACAAAGTAGAGGAATAGGGAGAAAAATGTGGGTGTTGAGAATGGGCCAAGCTTGACCAAAAATGACCTTAATTTCCAGTTGACACAGAAATGGTCCATTTTAGGCATGTATGATATTACAACACTTAATCTTGTGACAGGAGCAAGTTGGTTAAGCATGGGAGGTAGGAGCCATAGGGAGGAAAGGAATGGAAAACCACAATAAGATTACTCTGATACCACTTATTTTGAACATTGATAGGAAGGGGAAACAAAGACAAAATTCAAAAGTGGACGCCTAACGGAAATGGGCACCACCAGAAGACGCAAAAAATTTACTCTAACTAGACCAAAGTGCGTCCTCCTTTGGAAAAGTGCGTCATAGATGCAAAAAATGTGAACCCTGCTGGAACAATAATCTAATCACCAAAATGACATATACATCAGTGATTGGCAAAAGATCATAAACTAAATAAGGGCAGTTATTTGAAAATCAATTAAATTAAACACATATGCCTGTGTAATTAAATTGTCCAAGGTGGCATGGTAGAACCAAAACATGTTGTACTAATGACCATATGCATCTTGAGTGTTAAAACTCAATGTGCAGTAATGATGCAATCATATTTGTGGTTGTCAGGGGAGTGTTTATGAAATTACCATACTGAAGCGGGTAAGCGGGGGGGGGTATATAGTCCCCAATGTATGCCACCCCCATTAAATTTTGGGGAAAAACTCCAGGAAAAACAGTAGTACACCAAAATTATAATCCCAGTGTAATTCTGGTTGCACAGATAGGATAGCCCTGTGTTGGCCAAAAAAAAATCCTACCAAGGGACAAATATTTTTCAATGGTTGTTTTTCTAAAGACAAATTTTATAGAAAATTATTTTTCCAAGGGCAAAGTATTTTTGTGATTTGAAATATTCAACTTTATTTTCATTCCTTATGAATAACCGACAGGACACTGAAAGATGGATTTGCATTTGAAGCTTAGTTACCTGGATTTTATAAAGTCTCACCCCTGAATTCTGAGCCGTCAAGTTAGTATTTTTCAGGTAAAAAACAGGGGCTAGACTCGAGTCAAGTGCAGTTACTTTACAAAAAGTTTCTCTAAGTAATTTCTAAATGTACAGAGGTTTACCAGGTATGAGGCTAGAGGATCCCCAGCCACCTATACAGAAACCCAAACCAAAGGACTCCTGGACTTACAAGGTATATTTGAAAAAATTCTTAATGACTTTGTACTTGATCTAATATTTTATAGAGATTCCACTGCCTGTCTGTGACAGCTCATTTATGTGACAGGTATTGAAAGAGTACAGAGAGGGCTAAAATATTGGCCCAAGGCCATTTCTATTGTATGGAGGGGTTGCACATCAATGATTACAATGGTAAAATTTAATACCTATTTGAAATAATGGTGGAGGGGTACACGGTACCATTGCACCAAAGGTCTAAACCAGTGATGGAACTGTA
>JAMKCH010079752.1:0-11592 GCA_023653785.1 Ophioderma brevispina
GTGTGCAGTGCAATATCAGTTTTGTTTACGTGGTTTTTTAGTTACTTTTTTCAAACAGATGATCTGGGATCGTGTGTCAGAGAGGGCTTGCTGAACACTACAACAAAAAATACATGTAAGAGAATGTGCGCAATAAAATTAATTTGTTACGTACAAAGGCAGTGGCGGCGCGTGCCTTTTTTTTCCACACATCAAATGATATTCGAAAAGCATTAATACGCTGCACACACAGTATTGAGCAATTAGCTATTTCTCGTCCAGGTTCGCTGCCACATTTCAGGCAAATCTCTTTCCACCGAGTCTGAGCGTGCCGTTGCAAATTCAGACTGGTCTGACTGACGTGACTGAGACCGCGAGTTACAGTAGAGATTGTCAGTTTAGTCCCGTCCAGCATGCCTAAAAACAGCAAGGATGCCTTCCCTAAAATCCTCAAAATTGCTTAATTTAAAATATGTGCATAATTTAAAATGTCAAAGTAAAATTATGTCGTATTGCATATAAAAACAAAATCCGGGTCACCAATAACCCCGGGCAACTAATTATATCTTGTTGACGGTCTTTTTAAATGTAGTTCCGGCATGTTATTGTTTTGAAAATGCCGCCTGCTAAGAATATGCATAGCGCGTAAATACGCGGTCGCTGTCGTCTATCACTGTCAAATATGCGTGCGGATGATGACACCTAAAAAACCAATAGAATTTCGCGATTTTCAACAAACCACGCCCATGGATAAGAATTATGTATCTTCTATCCACCAGCAAGCACGGGAAAGCCGAATTTGACAGTGGACATGGTGGAAGAGGAATTCCACAGTCGAAATCAGCCGAAATTGTTCCTGAGTAGGAAGTTTGCCGCTCCGCCACGAGGTTTATAAAAAAAATATTAGGTGGAAGAGGGTGAGTTGGTCGAGCGGTCTAAGGCGTGAACCGTATCAAGATCGTCGAGGCTGCGGTCCTGGTTCGAGACCCACGAGGTCGGATTTCTGGGTGATACTCCAAATTGTTCCTATTAAGGTAGGAAGTTGCCTAATTACATGAGGTGTGATTCCATGGAATTTTCCTCGCTCACGATTTGCGTAGAATGTGCAGGGTATGCAATGTGACGCCGGGGGCCCGGCGCACTTGGTTTGGAGTCATGTGAAGCTGTTGGTGCAGTGTGTCAGAGGAACCATACGAGGAACGTAAAAACGTTGCACACTGTCGAAAAGAGGAGGGGGCTCTACCGGCTCTGTTACCTGACCATCGCTAGAAGTACCGGAGTCCCAACCCGCACGAGGCCGCGGGGAAGGGTAGGCCTTATCCAGCATGGAAACATGAGGCTTCATTGCAGTGGACTGACATATAGTTTGAGCCAGTTGCAACCAAATTGAGCGCCGGACAACCAAAAAGTGATACTAAAGTTGTCCGGCGGACAACCTTAAAATCTAGAGCCAACAGTCGCTTTGACACGCCGCAATTTATAAAACCCGACACAGCCGTTAAAATTTAGATATTGGGAATTCTGGAAGATTTTTTTCGTTTGATCCCGGAATAAAATTAAATCGCAGTCAAAAGAAACTCAACCCGTCCCCCCAACAACCCACAAATATCGCTAAATAATATCCCGATAGATGTTGCGCTAATAAAAAGGTATACGGAAAGCCCCTTTTGCCGACAAATAATATTGGAAGTATCGAATATCCACAGTTTGCAAAGGCTGCATCCAGAAGCTGCATCCAAAATCGAGCAAATAGCCATATTGCATTTCCGCATAGTGTTAACTGCCTTGTTTCAAAATATGGACACCCAAAAGCTTTGGCCGGACAATCCAAAAATTGTAACCGGTTGTCCACGGGACAACCACACTTTTCCCCATCAATTCGGACGCTGGTTGCTGCTGCTGCTTGCTGATTGACGAATACATTATTTGATGTGGATCTGGAAACATTAAAATGTTATCGATAGCACCTTCATGCGATCCGCGCGAGGTATTGATTGTTGGCCATAATTATCTTCTACCCTTCGCATCTGATTGATGTTTAGCGCCCTCAGTTTTCACCTTCGTACCCACCCCTCTACTTACAACTTTGTTTAGCATCAATTAAAAGTGCGGCCCACAGCCTGTGTTTGGTATAAGTACAGAGCCATATGTCGACAAATGGGCGTTCGTTCAATTTTTGTGTTAAAGCGATTTCTCAATTGATTTTATTACTTTGAAGGGTGGACATTCACATGAAACATGTTGCCATTTTTTCTAGGGACAGTTTTAGACCCTTCAAATCCAAGATGGCCCGCCGTGGACGAAAATTCAGCATAAATGTATTCATATATGGGCTTCTTGGCATATTCATAACAAAGCAATAAATATGCAGTTTTAGAACAACTGGAATGTATTCTATGTTTTTCCAGCTGTTTCACTTTCCAAAATGGCTGCCATTTAGCACGAAATGGCCGCCATTGCCGTTACAAAGTTTAATAATTGGGGTGTTTTTAAATACCCATATTTCAAAAAGTGGTATAAAACCTACCAGACCGTAGTAGAATATATCATAAACAACTCCATTGAAGTTTCTATGGTTTTTTCAGCTATTTCTGTTCAAAAATGGCTGCCTTGATTCAAATGGCCGCTATTACCGTCATAATTTTTAATAATTGGTTTAAAAGGTACCTATTCACAAATTGCTAGTAAACCTGACCAGATGGAGCTAGAATACTTCATAAAGCAACTGGAATATATCTATGCTTGTTCAGCTATTCTCTGTTCTCAACATGGGCTGGCATTTTTAGTTCAAAATGGCCACCATCCAACTATTATATTTTAAATATTAGGTTGAAGAAATGTTAGTTTCTTGCCCTTGGTAAAACATGACAAATTAAGTTAGAATATACCGAAAACAAAAATATCTTTCCATCTTTCTCTTATGGATGTTTAAGTATAGAGGCAAGTAGACAAAGCGAGCACTGAGTAGCAAGATAAAGCAATTGTGCACAAGATATATGGAGAGAACCCAAGAACCAAGCAAATCCCCAACTAGAGAGAACTTAGAATAAGACCAATAAGACCAGAAATAGGGCAAGCAAGGTATCCATAGAAACATTATGCAGCAAGTTAAAACATAGTGTAGCAGATAAGAGATAAGCCCAAATGCCAAATAGCCTGCAACAAGAAAGAACCTAGAAATATGAGCAATTGATGAATTAGTAAGATCGAATGAAGAACAGATGAATTGAGAACCACGAACAAGAAGAGGCAGATACCTTGTACTACTCATGCTGTTCAATTCAAGGCGATGCAGAGATAGTTGTACACTCACCAGATACTGACGTGTTCTTGCTGATGATGATATTCTTTATCAAAAGCTACCTAAGAAAAACATTTTTTTTCTTGCTGGCAAAAAAAAAAAAGTTGCATGATAAAGAAAGGTGTTTTAAGATATTCAAGTCATGTAACGATGATGAAATCCTTAATGCAGTGGCACAGCTTGGTCAGGGGAAGAACCTTCTTCTCAGGAATTTTGTTTCTCAGTGCAGAGGGTTTCATTCTGCTTACTGTTGCAAGTCCAACGTGCACACTAAGGGCAATTGAGTACGATGTTTTTTGTACCCCATCGTCAAACTGAAGAGAAAGTCTTATCCCAACTGAAAGGATCATAGTTCCCCATATTTATAGTGACCCTAACACATTACATGATATGGTTATCTCACCAATTAGTCGGACCAGGTCTTAAACAGATGAGTATGTATGGACCTCACCAATGCCCACTTTGTTCGGAGGATCAGGAATAGTTCATGTTTTAGAACACCCCCCGCCCCCCCCCCCCCGCTGTCACCTTCGGAACTAGTTTTATCAGTGTTAAGATAAGCACTCCTGATATATCTCCCTCTTGTGTGAAGGTGACTTAGTAGGTAAAATTCACCTATGCAGTATCTCTTTGTCTAGATTAGTGTGTTCTGAGGTCTCTGGGCTTTGGACCAGACTTGGGCGTGTCTTAAACCTGGTTTGTGAGCACTCAACCATCACACTTCCTCCAAAGTATTATTGCGGGAGTGCTTAAGGTCCATCTGTTTGAATGCCTTTGAGCTTCTGCTGAGCCAGTGCATAGCTCGCTCTGGAGTGTAATTGTGGCGGCTGCTTGATCGGTATAGCCTTTTCTCTTTCCTTAGGAATGCCCAAGGATGCCAGGCATTTGTGATGTGTGATTGCAGAAACCTCTGCTTCCTATGCATTGGAAAGTAGTATGTAGACCATCCTTCTGCTTTCACAGGTCAGCCAACTAGATCTTGGTATTTGCATTCCTTCTGCAAGGTTCTCCTCCAATGGGACCGTCAGCTCTATGATGATCAATGTCGTTGTTTGATATAGAAAAAATGTGCATCATGGTCTCGTAGCTGCTCAGTGATTTCTAGGGGGGAACACTATTTGTTGTTCCTCATCATCAGGAAATCCAGTCATTGGCCTTCGTCAGAATGTTGGTTGGTCTGTCTTAGGCATTGGTAAGACTGGATTTCGATAGGTGTACCATCAGCTGTGAGAAAGCTATGTAGAGATGGCGTTCAGATTCTCAGGTGTGATGTTTTTTCTGAATTTCCTCTACGAAGTACGGTGCCAGATCTGTAGAGATTGCTTTCAGTGTTTTCTTGGTCATGGTCGCCAGTGACTTTCCGCTTTTGCAAGAGTAGCTACAACCATTGAGGATGCATGTGGAACAGTGTACAATGATCGACGATGACATAATTGGCAGCGTCAAAGATTGGGCTTGCCCCACAGCTTCAGATTGGAAGGGGATGAAAGTTATTCATGGATTGCGTTGATGTGGAAAGGACAGTAGCTCGGGCAGTCCAGAATGACAAACGTTCTTCCGGAGGTGTGACCGAATGACAGACTACCAGTTCAACCACTGTCCGGTTTCGCGCATCCGTAAAGGTAGACCACATGTCTTCCTCATCTGCATTCTTTTATTAGTCCGGTGAGGCATTTCCTTTGTCTTGATGAGGTCATGTCCTTGATCAGTTTTGGTTCTTTTTTACCCAAGGACCGGCTAATCCTCTGTCTTTTTACTTTCCATGATTTCTGTAGAGTGTCTGTTGTGTACTTCATCTTTAGATGTGTGAATTGCTCCGCACCACAAGCCATAATTCATTGCAGAAAGGATGTGGCTCGGGAAATTGCAACTGTCGAGTCCACACGTGCCCTGCACTGAAATCTGTGCTGCCTTCAATATGAAAAGTCACCATTTAATGCAATATGTTGAACAAATAGATGAAACTATTGAGGGCTGGGGGTTTTGACGCATTTTCAAATTACCATTGATTCAGTCACTTGACATGTTTATTTGGAGCATTATCACATAGGAGAACTATGGTATATTAATATGGACCAAGAGAAAGATCCGTGGTCAAAAGGAAAGGAGTTGATTTCAATTCCTGGCAGGCTTGATATATATTTATCTCCGATTTTTGATGACTTCAAGCATCTAAACAGAGGATTTGTAATCACTAACAGGGGGTGGGGATCCATAAAGTAAAACACTTTCATGCCTATTGTTATTAATAACTAGGGGTTGAGGAGCGGGGGGCACATTTAAGCGTTTACCCTTTTAACAATCAGTATTAGCAGTGCGCACCAGGTGTTGAAGAAGGCATACTTTGAGGCGGGCCATCTGTGATTTACAATTATGAGATGGAAATGTTATTTCAAATTACGATGCGTTTGAAAAGAGATGGTGTCAAAGTCCATAACAAATTACGTTTAAACCATTTTGCATATGATATGTGACAATACTTGCTTCACATTACATGCATTTTATACATACCTGGGCATTATTGGCAGCCATTTGGAGCATATTGTGTTTGATTAACTTTTGTGGACTACCGTTTTTTTTTTAAAAAACTACCAATCTATACATAAATGTTAGTATGAAGCAAAGTATTTTCACTGCATTAACAATTCCCCCATTTGGATAATTTATCTAGTCCTGTGTATTTAATATACATTGTTCCCCAGTACAGGTTGATTTTGGCAGCCATCGGTGGATTTCCCACTTATCCCCTTCAGAAAAATTGGCAACATGTTTTTCCATTTTATCCCCAAAAAGAGACAAATCTACTTTAAGTTCGCTTTTAACACAAAAAATTGAACGAACTGAATAGGCTGGTACAATAGGTGAATAGGGGGATGTGTGTGCGCGGGTCTGTTTGGTAGAATATTAGCTGGGTGTGTGTGCGTCGTTTTTTCAAGTAAGTACGAAGAGAGAATTGAAGGAATTGGATTGTTTGAAGGAAGGGACACATGTGTTTAATTTGTTTCTGCTGTTTTTATTGAAAGGGCGGTCTATGTTCACCGTGGTTTGTTAGGAGATGTTTAATCGTTTGGAATTTTCAGGTTTTTTTAAAGGCAATATAGGCCTATGTTAATCGTTGGTCGGTGTAAGGAAGGTGGTGTGGGTGTACTGTAAGAAAGAACCGTAATTTTACGGATCCCGTAATTGTGAAAAACTACGGTAAAACTGCTGTGATTTTACTGGCAAGCCCAGTGAATTCTCATACTTATGGCATTCCCGGGCATTGTACCTGAAAATTGCTGCCGGAAATGCCTCCCGTAATTGACCAAAAAAAAACGAGAACTTCCAAACACAAATGTTTTGGTGTGATATGCCAAAATAATCCTGTAAAAACAGGCTTTTGCTCTTCTAGTCTTTAATCTAAGAATTCTCGGGGCCTTTACCGTAACCCTTTTGCCCCAGTAATGTCTTCTCGCAGATACGAGTATTAACAGTACGGGGACCGAAAAAACATTTTTTACACCATGATGCTATTAATTTGAATACTAGTAAACCGTGGGTAGATATAAGAGGATAGGGTATATTTAAGTGTGACAAGACCGCCATGAGTTAACCCACAATCCGTCAATTTTTTAAATTCCAAAATGCTCATTTGTTTCTAAATTGCTATAGTGCTTGTCATAACAAAACTGTATTACTGTTCTTTGTGAAAAACGACCCTATAAACATTCAAACCGGTCTTGCATAGATTTGTTTACATTCTTAAAGAATCGTTGATAGTGGCTAATTGTAAAGCAAAATAGTCAAGAATCGGAAAAAATAAAGTTCAAACAAAGAAAAACTGCATATTTTTATATCGAATTACAATGTGGTTTTTCGTATTAACACACAATTGGCAAAATTAGTAATTTAAGGCCAAAAGACACGGAGCAGAAATGTGATGTTTGAAATACATTGGAGGAAAAAACATTCAGAACCATTCCCCTCAGATCATATTTATGTGTAAAAAGGGCCTATATGCAAACTTAACATTGAGGAAGATAATGAATTATCAATGAAAACGTCGAATTGCTTTCTAATACACCGGTATTGATATTGACAGGCGAATTTAGACGAACAATTGAACGAAACGAAAATTAATGACGCAAAGATGAAATACGATGACACAAATGTGAATATCAGAAATAGTGGAAAATTGGTTTGCCCCTTTCCGCGATTCAGATTTTACCGGACGAATACATTTGTGGTTTATTAAAATCACGTACACAAGTGCGAAATTAACTGGGAAAACTTATACAATGATACGGTAAATATGTAACTTATAAGAAATGGTTTGCCGGTTCTTTTATTAGGTGCATAAATTGAAGGAAACCATATTCCTAAGTATTTAGATTGTATAAATACAGGATGGTGTGACTTAAAGAATTTAGAAACAAAGACATAATATGCGAATAAAGTTTGTTTTTTCAATTATTTAGGAAAGATAGACATAGTGATTCGTGTATTGTAAATACCATGTTTAGCAATGGCAATTTTTCACATTCTTACTCTCATTTAGTTCAACATGTTTAAAACTAACAATTTGGCTCAGTTTAGCAATAAAACATAGTATTTAGATATGCGTGTTTATCTTTGGAACAGATAATTTTCAAATAAGAAAGTTATCAAATTAGGTTTAGTAGGGTTCTTGATTATAAAATGTGCACATAGCAACGAATATTCCTATATCTGTGTTGAGTTCAATTTAGGAATTAATACAGTACCTTCAATTTCATTCAGGTACAGGAATTCGCTTGTGTGTGTAAAAAAACGCAGAAGAAAACAGAAATGTTGCTATGCGACAAGTCAATTCGAAATTCAAAGTCGTCATAATTTGGGATTTTACTCATTACGCTGAATTTGGAATTTTGTGAAATCCCTTCGTGCGTGCAGGATCTGTTTTTGGTGTGTTCCTTTTAACATATTATTAATTAGACAAAATATTTGAATTGTATCCTATTAAGGAGAGACAGAACATAAAATTAACATAACATAAATGATTTTAATTTATAATTATACTAGTCTATTGCATGTTATTTATACGACAATCTTCTAGTAATGTAATATGTTAATAACAGGCCCTCACCAAATGAAACGAGATTTAGGTGTAGGGCACCTCTAACGAAACAGGTTTACTAAACTTCCGGAGAAGACCATTTTTCCGGAAAAGTAAAACTGAAAAAAGGTGTCTTACAGTTTCTTTCCGGAACAAACTGGAGAAATAAGCAAAGGTATATGAACAACAACATTACACCACTTCGTCTGTTTTACGCAATCATCACCTTACGACAACGTGATTGCAAAATCTGTTGTTTTTTTTTAAATTAATTACAAGTTTATCCCTTGCAGGTATATAGTATTTGTTCACATTTGATTTGTATGCAATAAAAATTACAAAATCCCAAATTACGATCTCAGATTTATTCAGAATTAGCATGAAAAATAAATAATTATCACAATAAAATTGCAGGTGCAAACATTAAAAAATCTGTAGGGCAAATTTGTTAATTTTAAAATACCAAATCATAAAAGTATAGCGACCAATAAAAAGTTGTGTAGAAAAGGTTTAACTTAGTATTGCTTAATTGGAAGAACCTGGTTTATTTTCAGGGCGACTATAAATTTATTTGGAAAGAGTTCCTATGTACCTCCCCTCAGATTATATTTACATGATACAAAATTATTTTAAATTGGCCTTGTTTCATCAAAAAAACGGAATAAACAGCTAATATAATTAAATTTATGTTGCATAAATATATGAGGGGGGTCATATGTGGAACTCTTGCCTTTTTTTTTTATTAATTGATTTATTATTCTTTTAAGTTGCTTGTTCCGATTGCCTTAAGGGACCCCCACCTGATTTACCCAGAAAGTAGTATAAATTGTAATCAGATAGGTGAAAGGCCGTATTTATTCATTTAATCTGAAATTTTGAGCCGTAATCATTTCATTCCCAAGATATAAACAAAAAACCGCCGTTTTAGTGGTTAACCTCAAATATTAGAACAGTATTGAAAGCTAGCTTGGCAACATTGCATTATTGCGTCTTCCGTCAAAACCGCAAGTTTGTTTCCCACGGGACTTAATGGGATGTATGTGCAAGTGCCAGGACGCCTCATAGCAAGTAGAGAACAACAATACACATAACTCGGAACAAGCAAACCTAAGCCGTTACAAAGAATTTCTGGCAAAATCCTGAATATTTGGTATCTCTGGTGTAAAAAAGCTCCATATTAACCCGTATTATCTATTTGTTATTAGTGTGGGCTACGTGGATCATTGCGAGTTTAATTATGCCCACTAGCAGGGGTGGGTGGGGTTCCCAGAATGGCTATTTAAATCAGTATATTCAACACATTATTAAATAAAGCCAAGAATAAGCCATTTGCATTAAAACAGAAAGATTTACCAACAGAAACCTGTTTTTTTCCAGTGAAAAAAAACCGCGGGTTTTCCCACCTCTGAAAGAAACTGGCGAACCTTGTAACGGAGCGGATTAGAGGTGTTAAAGGAACCATTTATTATACTCTTGTGGCCCTCATATGGACTAGATCTAATGTGCACTCAAAATGAAGTTGTAATCTAGGTATTAAATCCACTATAACTGTGTCTAAAGGTGCCACGCGATATTTCAAAGCATTTGAAATGTCTTATAAGTGGAACAAAATGTATTTGATTTAGCTTATGTTCAAAAAAAAAAAAATGTAAAATAAATACAGGTCGATTTGTATTTGTTCAATACGAAATTAAAAATGGTTGGTTAAATAACAAAAGCTAAATACTTCAGATGCCGGATATTATGAATGGAAACTTTACATTTGTGAACTTAACAATCAGTGCCTTTATTTTTAGGGACAACTGATAGTGTGAATCTTTCTTTACCCCTTAAGGAAGTGTTACTCTGTGTCGCTACATAACATATCTTCATAAATGTGATATGATTTTTAGGATAGAGAAAAAAACAATTTAGCCTTTTTTCATATGGACTATATGTCAGTGGAGAGCCCATCAAGATATTTGGCAACTTTAAAAACTAATATTTTATATAATCAAAAATGATCTGCATCTCTAGTATGGGACCCCGCATGTAACTCGTAGAACCTTTTGCACATTTAAAGTCTGACTCCGAGATTACGAATATGATTTTTTTGTGTAATAATGAAAAATAGTAAACTAAGAAATAAAGATAGCAACCTAAAATGCACAATTCTGAAATTTGAGATGAAGGTCGGATTTTTCGTTTTGATGCAGTAAACATTTAGTGTCGTCTTACGTCCCATAGGATACTGTGTATAACAAAAATTCCGGATCCGGAATTTATAACAAAGTTGTGATTTTTTCTATATGAAGGGAATTCGATTTAAGTAGCAAGGTCACCAGTGATAGTATATGGACAAGATTATTACATGCAAAAAACGATTTTTTGGAAATTGAGGGGCGCCTCCCAGGAAATCTCTGAGTCGGCCTTTAAAACAGCGGGTCATCTTTGGACACGTTGTTTTTAGTGGGTTATAAGGTTTGGACTACTTTATGTCAAAAGAGTGTCAACTGTCCATGTTTTGGCATTATATTTTTACCCCATTTAGATGCAGGACAAGGTGTAACAAAAAGTGTTTTAGTCGTAGTATAAAGGTTTACTAAAAAAGGATACACATAATGATTGACCATAACATACAGTAAATGTGTTAGCAAATTCTAAAGTAACTTACCGTTAATTTTCCAAAAATCCCTTCAGGTTATTAAGGCTTTTCTAAATATGAAGAATTGAGCTTCGAAGTGGAGAAAGAAAACTACAGATCCATAACACGTGTACCAATATCATTAAAAACGTCTGTCTTAATTCTTTACATAAATTTATGTAATGAATGAAAGGAAAACAATTACAAAAGAGGAATCGTTGAGAACGAAAAAAATACTTTGCAGTTGATAACATAAATACATACATACACACATACATTACATTACATACTACATACACACTACTACACACCTACATAAACACATACATACATACTCAACATACTACATACACATAAACACACACATAAACACACACACCACACAAACACACACAACTTTACAAGCTATACAGACATGCGTGCTCTCGCGAACGGCAAAAAACCTCAGCATTCAAGCCATGGAATAAAAATAAATTCAATCAAAACATTCAGCTGTGAAGATTAATCGAAGTTATGCAAACAAGTGGTGATCAACTTTCAGATTCTACACTAAGATAGCACAACGTCAAGGTCAGCTTATAGTGATGTGGGAACGGATATTTACTCGTTTTACTA
>JAMKCH010079753.1:0-47504 GCA_023653785.1 Ophioderma brevispina
TGACAGTGCATGCAAAAGGAAGGCAACTCACGGTAGTGATCGGCGTCTGTTGGAGGTGAGGGCTTAACCGTCGATAAATATTATTTGACAGTGCATGCAAAAGGAAGGCAACTCACGGTAGTGATCGGCGTCTGTGGAGGTGAGGGCTTAAACTTCGATAAATATTATGTGACAATGCATGCCGAAAGGCAGGCACCCAACGGTAGTGATCGGCGTCTTGTTGGAGTGAGGGCTTAGCCTTGGCAATCAATATAATGTGACAATGCTTGCGAAAGGCAGCCCTCACGGTAGGTAGTGCTCGGCGTCTTGTTAGAGGTGAGGCTTGGCCTCCACTAAATATAATGTGAAATGCATGCAAAAAAGGCAGGGCACCTCCGGTAGTGATCGGCGTCTTGTGGGAGGTGAGGGCATAGCCTTCAATAATAGAAAATGTGACATGAGCATCCATCATATGTAGTTGAGTAACCATGGGACGATGAAAATCAGGTGATGCCGAGACTGTGTGGCGCAGAATCGCACGAGGAAGCAATGTGTCTGTGTTGGAGCCCACGGTTTTTCTCCTTTTAAATGTTATTATATACTATGGGGTGTAAAAGTGATTTTTATTGTGTTGTATATTTGAATTGTCAAAACTTATGTGTGGTAAAAATCCAAACATATGCACCCCGGTTGTCATATGGTTGTATTTACCATTTGACGGCCAGTGACTAGAGGGGAAACCTATGCCCAAAACGTGTTTTTGCCTTGTATTGTTATATTTAGAATTATTTAAAACTCTAGTGTGTAAAATCCAACATTGCCACCCCAGGGTCATATGGTTGTCTTTACGATTGCGGCCAGGCCTAGAGGGGGGAGGGGATGGGAACCTCGCCCCAAAAAAGTGGTTTGTGAGTAGGGTATGTAAATAGGTATGCAATTAAAGGTGTAATAAGTAAATGTTTATAAGAAACATGTAATCGCAGTATGCTGTATGATTACTGCAGGTATTTGACGTTGTGATGTAACCTGACGACAAGACGAAGGCTAGTTTAATAAAATTCTTGGGAAACGATATCGAGTCACGTGCGTCCTTTCAGAAGGAGCGCAAGGTTCCTCCTTTGCAACTACCAGAGCGAGTCGCCGGGCGCTCCGAGTCCCGCTACAAATGTATTGATCCTTAAAAGCATAAACAAGGTGACTCAGTTACATTTCTGGGGAATTCCCTTTTTCCCTATTGTGCAATCTTCTAACAGGTGATTTTGCACACAAACAAATTTTTGGCGGAATTCCCTATTATCTTTTCAACAGAAACAAAGTTACTTTGTACCCGTGAGATAATCTTTCTCAAATTAAAATTGAGAAAGAAAGAATATTTTAATCAATATTTTGAGTTAATATAACAATACACACGCAAACAACAGCAAGGCACACCTACACAAGCAAAAATAAAATCACACAAATGGAAGAAAAGAAAAGAAGAAAACAAAAAGACAAACATACACACATTCGCGTGCATTTGTGTATACCACTTTGATATGAATTTCAGCCTGAGGATAGAAAAACTTCAATAGCGCCATCGCTAATTTGCCACTTAAAATCATACTAAATCAGCCATTTGCCTGCTCACTGGGAAATTTTCACTTCCAACCAGGAAAATCTGTCTCAAAACCAGAGGCTCCAACTGGTTAAATCTGCCTCAGAACCGGGAATTTTCCCCTCTGACAGGTGACCCCTGTTACGCCCCTGCATGATATGTAAACTCTCTGCTCAGAACAATCGTGTAATGCGGTAATGGACAGATCCATTTTTCAATTTTTAGTATATAATGTTAAAGTTGGGCGACTTGATGGGCTAACTCATCCCTCAATTTTGCTCCATCAATGATAAACAAAGAGGCTCGCCGCCCGCTTGTATGAAATTTTGGCCTGAAATTATGCTTGTGGACCATATGGTTCACAACCATATGGTCCTGGAGCATAAATAATCTGAGAAATTTTCTAAGTTCAATTTGAATGCACATGCTCCAGGAGCATATAGCAAATGTGCTCCTGGTATTTAACTTAGAATACTTCTCCAATGCTCCAGGAAAAAATATCATATGCTCCTGCAGCATTGTGCATTCAAAAATGCTCCTGGAACATATTTAACTTAAATATTTTTCCATATTATTTATGCTCCAGGAACAAATGGTCCTAGACAATGATCTCTATTCAATGGATTGGAACATGGGCTTCGTAACTGAGTCACTGATGGCCATATTGGTAATCCAAAAAGAGCCCAAATAGGTGGTTAATATCCGGTCATTTACACAAAATGTGTTTTCCATTAAATTTTGAATAAGCGACATAACTGCCTACAGAATCAAGCCAATTCAGTGAGTTCATTGTATTTGAAGTTGCGCGTTAATGAAATGGCATGTCTCCCAAATGGGCACCCGGAATATAACATCTGTTAAACAGGTGTCTCTGGAATGCTATTGTGTTCAGTAGACCAAGATGTCAGCCGGTTGTTTGATTCATCCAATATACAGTTACTGTTGTGTAGCAAATCCATTGTATAGAGATCAGTGGTCCTGGACCATATGTTCCTGGAGCATAATTTCGGGCCAAAATTCCACAGAAGTTTGCGGCCACACTGCACGGCAATCATCGGGCACGACAGTGCCAGGTTAAAATCATAGGAGGGGCAACACATCATATGATTAACTCAGTCATATTGGTAAAAAACCCTAATTTTTATATAATTGATTAAAAAAGGGGTATTTCGTGATCCACACCCTCGTCCCCCGAGTTTTAGATTTTTATATCAACTGCCGTTGACCCAAGTATTGTATGTGTGCCTAATCTTATGAGCAAATTTGATCTCGAGGAAATTCATAGTTTCGTATTTTTTGTCCGTAAAACAAATTACAACACAGTGGCCTATGGGAAAGCGTGATACAACTAATTCGCTCATATCATCAAAACGCAACATCAGAATCAACTGAAATTTTGGAAATTATTACCTTTTCTTGAGGATATCTAATGAATCATAAACTAAAGTAAATTTTTGTGCTAGGATCACGAATTGCTTCTTAAAACCAGTTTTTCCCAATTTAAACTAGGGGGCGGCCACCACTTCCACTCTCCTGGCGCCACCCAGAACTATCATTAATAATGTAAAGACATTTGTCAAAACCTCCTCCCCCACTTTACTCCCATCAAAATTTGGAAAGAGGTCCATAAATCATATGTCCCCCTCCCATATGAATTATGCAGCCTTGATGGAATAAACTACAGGATAAGGTTGCAGAATTCGTAGGAAGGGGGACATATGGAACTCTTGCCGAAAATTCATATTTTTCTCATTACCCAGTGAAATTTTAGGCCCTTTTGGTGTTATGAACAAACCCAACTCCAAATGTGGTTGACCACATGCACACTCTGTTATGACGTCTCGGTGGCCTGATATAAATTATTATAAATCCTGGCACTATGTAAGGAACAAATCTACCATTATTGTAGATTAAAACGAGCTATAACTATACTGTATAGCTCCTGGTTACTACTGCTGAAAAGTATTTAACTACTCGCAGCTAGATTCCCCTACCCTAATACCCTAACATTGCACTGCCCAATTATATTTCACATAAATGACATCATCTGCATTGCACCATCTTACATTAATAACATCATGGGAAAATACCTATTCCTGCAATCTGTTTTGATCTCAACGCATAAATAAGTTGGCTCATTTTCTAAATTTACATCCCGGGGAATCCCACTCATCTCTTGCACAATTTCTACCTTGATGTAAATAACAGGTGTGATCTCTATATAGCACTAGGAGAAATCCCTTTTCTCTTTTCAACATAAACAAAGTACTTTGCCCATGAGAAATCTTTTCTCAAATACAATTGAGAAATAAAATAATATTTTAATCACAAAATGAAGGCCAATATAACACACTCTTGTGTATGGGCCAATTTAGTACACATTTTGCTTCTAATATCCAAATGGCTGGACTGATTTAAAGGGATTAGCAGCGATTTGCTAATCCGAAACATCGAAAAAATCATCAAAATTCATATTTTTATATATTTGTTACTGGCATGGATATGCGAACATAACCTGCAAGTGGTTGGCTTGAAATCCGCGTAATAAAGACAAGGCAGTACTTTTTATCTGATTCTGTAATTTCTATACGTGCTTATCAAAATTCCGACTTGAGATCAAAAAGCCTTTCCCGGTGAATATCACAGATTTTTAGCGTGATACTGTGCACCATGATCAATGCAGTTTGACCTGAAACACAAACACTATTGATCTTTGTTTATTCTGTACTGGTGTAAACCACAATCAGCTGTTTAGTGCAGATTTTGAGACGCCGTAGCTGTATGTCTATTTGCAGGAGATGATATGACAAATTTCCTCAAATACTTCATTTTTTCACTATTTGGTGTTTTTTTCTATATTAAAGCAGTTATATGGACTTGTACACACTTATCCCTGATTTTTAAGTTAAAAACATGCATTTCCACATTTTTTTTGATTCTCTCTCCTCGCATTATCGCTGCTAATCCCTTTAACTCAAAATTTGCAATCGGATGTTTTTGGTAATGCGATTCCATGTGAGGGAGAAACCAAGGCAATATCTTGTTTCCCCCCAGTGACGTCAGAGTTGACCAACATACCAATCGCATCATGTGCTTTATTCCGTTAACGAGCTTTATTCCGTCAGTGAATTAGGTGGTCAATGACGTCACTGGTGACCAACAAGACATTCCCGAAACCAACATGAAAAATCGGACCATGATCGGGTCACCCACCTTTCTTTAATTAAGTTCTGAAAAGAATATGGTGTGTTTTGACTAGCTATATGACGACTGGCAATCCAACTGCTTGTAATGCATGCATTGGTCAACAGTAGTTCAGTCCGAGGTTGCTGTGACAAGATATTCCATGTTGGGTGGGTCGTATCTGAGGCTGTGTCCAGGATCCAAGCTACGTGTACCGAACTTACACAAGTTACAGTCATGACAGTAGTACAGTAGATGTACAATGTTGTATGGCATTGCTGGTTGAACAGTAGACTAACAGTGAAAGCCCTAAACCAAATGATATAGATGACAATTTTAATGCACGTTACACACAAAGCAATTGGGCAATTGATTCACGAACGATGAGCAGTCTAGCCTCGTCCGGTTCAAAACCCGACCTCGAGCGCGCGCGCGAGGTCGTGGTGGATATTTGTATTCCCAAAGCTTAGTTTTCTTACGTACTGTAGAATAGACTGCGGGTGGAAACCACCCACAGCGATACGATCCATATCCCCCTATTCCTCCTATTTTGAAGCATTGACATCTATAAAATACTGAGACTATCCAGAGTTAGAATATTTATCCTAATCACAGATATTTACCACTTTCATGTCAAAATCCAACGAAATTTGTTCTCGGTGCAATAAATCGCCTCTTTGGCAGGCGAAGCACTGTTTTTAGTCGCTTAACAGATGCTACCACGTAGCACATCGAGCACAATAGTCCTACATTAGACGACACAATAGACTCAGGTCGATGGAAATTATAGTGTCATTTGGTGTGCATGGGAAGACTTTCTTTCACAGACAAGGAGATAGAGACATTACTTTGCGTACTTGTGTTGGTGAAATAAAAGTACATACGAGTTCATGCGATAAAGGAATAAAAAATAGTGAGTAAATTTAAACTATTTTTTTAATGGAACTACGTTCACCTCGGGCTTCGCCCTCGTTGGTGTAGTTCCAGAGGTGAGCAATGATCAATAGTCTAGTAGCAAATTATGTCTCTATCTCCTTGTGTGGCGCACTGCCAATTAGCACTTGTAATATGCCCCATAACAGCTCACCATTTCACTCCTGGGTGGAGAGAGGCAGGCGACATAAAGTGTCTTGCCCAAGGACACAAATACGTTGACCACAGTGGGGCTCGAACTCTCGAATATAATAACGGTCTAATGATCATAAGTCCTGCACTTTACCATTGGACCACACACATATAAACCAGTCAATTAAGGATTCCAAAAATGATCCACGTGGGCTGTGGAAAAAATTCTGAAAACTCTGTTACCTGGCAAAAATCAAACAACAATATCGTCTCTAGAAACAGAAAAAGGTACAGTAACAAGTAATCTTGAAATAGCCAATGCTGTCAATGATTTTTTTTGCTACTGTTGGTCAAAATTTGGCTAGCAAATTTGATGGTAGTACATCTAATGTCTCAATGTCATCTGATGGTAAACCCTCTCGTAATTTTAAATTCACTGAAATTACTGAGAGCCAGGTTTTATAAAGACGGAAATTTCAAATGAGCCTTGCGCTTACACCAAACATTTTGAAAACTTATTTTATGTTGATATCTATTGTAGAAGACCCAGCACTTTTAGGGAATCCTGTATTTTTTACGGGTGTTGCAAAGTACACGTGATTTTCCCATAGAGTTTGTACAGTAACGGTTTGGCAACGTACATGATGAAATTGTTTGTTTTCAGCACATAAAGGGTTAATTATTTTTATTGTTACTAATAATTGTTTACTTACATGTATGTGTGAACTTATATCAGCAACAAAAAAAATTTGCTAAATGCATCTACTACACTATATCCATTCCTGCGAATCGTTATGGCACATAGTGTTAAAACTCTAACAAATACAATTGCCCAGTGTGTAACAGTTAGGTCGACCTATTTCAAGATACCAGGCCCTAACATGTTTACAAACATTGCTGTGAAAGGTCCCAGGAAATGAGATGATAAACCTACACCAAATCTTTACAGGATATTCCATTCCAATAAACAGGGCCTGAAAAAAGAATACACTACCAGTGACATCATTGGTGAAACTATTGATTTTCAGTCAGTGTCATGAATAGATTCACACCAGTCACCTGGAAGTTTCTATTACTCTCTGAAAAATCAATAGTTTCATTAATGATGTCATCACCAACCCAAATATTGAATGCTTCCTGGTCCCTCCTTGTAGACTTGATACAAACCACATCAATTCTATTTGCATTTACTGGGACCTTTAACTGGTCTATTGTCTGCCACACATGAGATTAACAACGCGTTGTCAGCTTCACAACGTGTTACGAAGGTCAACAAGCCATAATGGTCTTAACTTATTGCCGCAACGCGTTTTGTGAAAGTCGCAACGCGTTGTGGTGAGAAAGACGCAACGCATTGCCGAAATGTTATCACGCGTTGCGGTGTCTGTCAATGCTAAATTTCAGTGACGTATTTAAAAATAGATCCACAATGCATTGCAAAATATCTGTCAGCCTTCACAATGCGTTGCGAGCTTCACAATCCGTTGTGAAATTCATATCGTTTTGCCGCAACGCGCTGTGAAGGTTTGCAACGCGTTGTGAAAGTTGAGTTGTGAAAGTTGCAACGCGTTGTGAAGGGCCGCAACTCGTGAGATTTATAAGCGTCATATCGTTTTGCCGCAATGCGTTGTGAAGTTTTGCAACGCGTTGTGAAAGTTGCAACGCGTTGGGAAGGGTCGCAACTCGTTGTGAGATTTTTGAAATATGTCACAGAAATTTATCATTCCGATTGGCGCGTTGTGAAATTTCGGCAACGCGTTGTAGAATTATCGTAACGCGTTGTGACTTTCTCACAAAACGCGCTGCAGGCAATACGTTATGACCCTTATGGATTGGCGGCCTTCGCAACGCGTTGTGGAACCTTCCGATGCGTTGTGAAGCATATATACTTATGATGCCGAGTGCAATAGAACGCCCACTGTGACTTTTTTTTATTGGGTGCCATCCATCAATTATGGCAAGTCTAAATACATTACTATGTAGATCCCGAATAAATCTTGAAATAAATTTTTTACTACAATTACTACGTCCACGCATCTTCATTTCTCACTATATATAATATATATATATATATATATATATATTATATATATATATATATATAGATATATATATATATATATCGTCGGGTGTATTACATAGTGACGGATGTTAAAGAAAATACGAATGTTTGTTTCTGAGAAATTCGCATTTGAAAAATCGCGAGCTCTAGAGGGTCCGTACAATCCCCAATACGATTCAAACAATCAAACCTGATTAAGAAACGAAATTAGCAACTTGAAATTTATTTTAGCTAATATTCATGAATTCTTACTTGATAAAATGGATGTAATACATTGGAAAAGTCAACCATCATATCCATCACACCAAAAATACGCAAATCGGCAATTATGTTCATGACATAGTGACGGATGTTGAATTTTCCCTATATAAAGCGTTATGCAGCATCCGTCATTATGGAAAACATCGATCGGCGTTTTCTGAACATCCGTCATCGCGAATCTGCTCAAATTTGGTTTATTACATAATGACGGATGTTGAGTGGATTGCCGCGATTCACCTTTGAACTGTGGACATATAATATAAATTTCTACTAATATCTTTTTTTTTTGTATTCAAATTCTTTTATTTTCCAACATAAGAACATACAAATTACAAAAAAAAAAAAAAACACTCTCACCCACCCACACACACACCACCAAAACACTGACCCCACAAGAGCACAAGAGCATCACACAATATACGACGAGGGACATTTAAATATACAAGTACATAAAATTTCAAGATGCATTTCATGATTATAGTGATCGTAAACAAACCAATGAAAAACACCAGAAACCTCGGATCATGGTATCGCACTGCAATGAGTAAATGAGAAAATGTATTAATTGGCACATTACCACTAAACTAGGGGAAAGCTATATTCACAAAATTGCACCTTTGATCCTCTAAACAAGTACGACAAAAATATCTATACATATAAGGCAATCAATTGTGAAAATATCAATTTAGACGGTACATACCAACTACTAGTACCTCATTATGAACTTTTGACAAAATGAACTCAAACAGATCAAATATAAATTTACTAAAGAAAAAGTAACATCTGTTCTCATACCGCCCGAGTCTCCCGCCATCGTGGTTTGTGAATGATAGGCCTCACGTGACATTTGACCTTGACATGTGACCATTGACCTCATTAAGCAAAAGAAGATTGCATGTGAACTTCATAAACCCAGACTTGGTTTTAAATAACATTAACTTAAGATGAGGTCAATTTCACATTTTCAGCCCACCCCACCACCTGACCACGCCTACCCCATTTCTACTAATATCGATATTTATAAATTAATTACATATTTTGCTTGTGTCAGTTATAAATTTAAGATGAAATATTTACTAACAAATGTATTTAAAAAGCCTTGGTGGGAAATCAAGTATACACTTCTTTGACAGAGGGTTCAACATCCCGTCACTATGAAATACACCAAAGTCGCTGTTATGCAACATACGTAACGAGGTAATTACACCCGACGATATATATATATATAGATATATATATATATAGATATATATATATATATTATATATATATATATTATATATATATATATAGATGATGGCAAGCAATTAGGGGATCAACCGCCAACGCAAGGGCTGAATAGCTCAGGTGATAGTGTTAGAGCACTGGTCTCGGCAATCCAGAGGTCGCCGGTTTCGAATCCCGCTTCAGCCAATTGATTCTCTACTCTCGTTTAGTTTATATATATATATATATATATATTGAAATAGTAAAATAGTCAGTAAATGATGGAAAAACAATTACAATTTTCCGCATACTGCAGTTTCGCATTTATTAGTTAAATGGCTCCTCAGTGCAATGAGAATTAGAATTACAAATGAAAATAAAAACAATACAAATTGCGTAAAGCGCAGGGTGCGCACAATCACGCATTGCGTAATCCAACACACTTAATTGACGCACCCTGCGTATAATTACGTAGATGCTCATCACATAGATGCTTACAGATGCCCATTCAATTTGGGGTTGAACAATTTTATAAGCCAATTTTCTGCGGCTATTCGTTTTGTTTTGTCATCGTCATTGATTTTCAAAATAGGAACCACTGTGAATCGAATATTTTGGCCATTTTTATTACACATTTCAATATGTTCACTGACAGGAAGTTGGCGAGTCTTGTATTGTTTTTATTTTTCATTTTTTTCATTTGTAATTCAATCTCATTGCACCGAGGAGCATTAACTAATAAATGCGAAACTACAGTATGCGGGAAATTGTAATTGTTCCATATTTTACTGGACTATTGAATATTTAATAACAGTGTGTCACAAAAAAACACAAAACTTGGTGGCAGGCGCCATAAGTTATGAACAAAAGCACGTGACTACTTATTTTTTGTTGGAAAGTAAGATGGGAATGTTAGCTAATATCCCTGAAAAATTCATAAAGGTAGAATCAATATTTTTAAGATATGATCCAGAAGCAAGTAACCGCAGGACCATTGAACTCAAATTGAGGCGCTATTAACTTACCAAATACGGCACTGTACGTTTGCGCCCAGAACCACCAATATGAATCTCTCTAAGTCCAACCACCATTTTTCCCTTTTTTAAAGACAGGTGCTGCAACAAATATGAACATATGAATGTTTCTATTGGTAATAACAGCTAAACAACATGCATTTTAACCTACTTAAAAGATCGAATTATGAATGTAGGATTAACAAATACTTCGTATCGTCCAAATAAGACTGCTTGGATAGAGGCTAATTTATTCATCATTTTGTGACGGCACACTAAGAGTATCTTAACCCCAATTAATGACAGACTTAATATACTGATATTGTTCTGAGTGTTGTGTTGAAAAATGCATTCTTTCAGAAAGGTGAGACGTAACGTTATTGTCAGTAACAGCAAGTTGCAGCCCAACGCATTTACATGTATGAAATGTTGGAGTGTTTGTCTATATAGTACATAGTTTTATATCTTCTGAAACATATTTTAGCACAATAAAAATTAGTAGAGCGAGATACCATCGCATCACCGGCCTGAAATCATAATCATATATATAATGCATTTTAATAATTATATAAATGCACTTTTTTCAAACGTAATAAATGCCGTGAGTACCTTTTGTGACATTAATTATATATATAACATTATATATAAGATATTATATTAATATATATATATATATAGTTATTATAATATCAAACGCTAAACATAACTTACTCTTGAGTAAGAGTAAGGTTAAGTGTAAGAGTTAAGGGAAAGGTTAAGGTAAAAAGAAATTCTAATCAACCTGGAAATTTGCGTTTGCATGTGTTTCTGTGTGGGGGGAGGGGGGGGGTGTATGTGTGTGTGTGGGTGTGGTGTGTGGTGTGTGTGTCGAAGTGGGCGTGTGTTGGGAGGGATGCAGGATTCACCACAAATGAGAATGCTGACCGACCGATCAGTATATCACTTCTTATGAAATAATTACATGTTAGCAATTACCGCCATTAGAAATGAACATAGCACATGACCGACTACGATTCCATAAAATAACGCATGTCCAAGTTGAAGGTCTATGACACAAGGCAGGCAAGGACCTCGTTAACACAATATGGTTCGAAGTAAGGTGTGTGAAGAAATACTTGTCAAACAAAGATCAGCGGTACAAATAATAATGCGTCCCAAAGGACGTTTACGATGTCCAGATCACAGAGGATTGCACTTGTTTGGTTTGATTAACTCTACCACGATTCAATTTCTAGCAGTAGGTATTCTCAAAAGCCTCGGCGTTCTGCTTTCCTGTATTACGAGAGCAGTTTGTCACTCACAACTGGGGTCATAGGATTGACTATTTCCTTGATACCGGGATTTGGAAGTATAGCATGTAAGTTGCATGTAAGTATGGAACGATAACGTGCAAATGTAAACATCATGGATATTGTGTCATGAGACCTATTTCAGCAATATAGACATCATCTTGTAGGTACTGTCCATTTTCCCTATTCAATGTGCACACAGGCATTCAATAGGCCTATGACCTTCTGCGTACGCTGTGCTTAACGCATAGGACATGAGAAAAACTCACGTCGTTTTGCGAGAAAAGTGCTCAGGGTTATCTTGGTAGAAGACTAATTGTAGAATATATATCATCACTAAACATATGGAATTTTATTTGATAGAACGTCAGAAATATCCGAAAATGGTAGGGATTATAAAGAGTGGTATTTTGGTAGGGTCTAATGCTACAATCTATGGCAAAAATCACCAGTGATTGCGGGGCAGATTCAAGAGGGCGCCATAGACAAACGGTTATACATATACTCTTCGTAGAAGGTAACAAGCAAGATAATCTTATCTTCTATAAAGTGGTGTAATTTGGTTGACATATGGTGCTTAAAAAGATCCGAAACGACCATTTCTAACAAGGCTTCTAACTGTGTAAAAACAGGCCTAATCGCCAATGTTCATGCACACAGTGAGTGGGTAATCGCTCATCCATAGCATGTCATTGATCAGTGATTGGATGGTGCCGTGTGAAGTGGGAATCATTTACATAAGGTCAAACTTAGGAATGGATTCATGTCACAATGATTTGGTTGGGTGGGCAAAAGGTCGAGGCCCGTTTACAGTAGACACTAACTGCACTATGTGTGGAACTGTATTTTTGTGAAAATTCCATATACAATCTTGCAACCAAGGTTTTTCTAAATCAAAATTGTATGAGGATTTCAAAACTCATGGGTGTCATTTTTTAAAATGTGTTCTTGGATGTATTCTAGGGGGCAAGGTTTATAGAGGGGCCAAAATAAAAAAGGGGCAAAATGTGTTTTTAAAGTATATATGTTATTGCGTTGTACCACACAGTGACCATTGAAAAATCCAAAAACTGCAACTTTTGGTTTGGAGGGTTTGCGTCTTTCGGGCACTCTATCTCAGCCATTTCTGCACGTTTTTTACAAGCGAGATGTTAAATGAAAGAGCAAGACCTAAGCAACAAAATGTATATTTCGAAAACTTTCAAAATGGTCTGACTTTGGCATACTACTGATCGAAAAACATGCCGAGATACTTTTTGTGCCTGGTGTAGATAAAACAGTAGCTGTGTGGATTGGATCTAACAGAAACAAAAATACTACAATTTGTAAAAACCTGAAAATAAAATGGCAATTTGACGGTAGTTTTGACTTTTTAGGAATTGCTTTCAGTACAAATATTGTTAAAATGGTGAATGAAAATTATGAAAAGTCTTATGTTTTGATGAAGAAGCTTATGTCAGTCTGGAGTAAAAGAAATTTGGCGGTCTTGGGTAGAGTGGTTATACTGATATCATTAGTATTGCTTAAACTAAGTTACATGGCTCAAATGTTACCATGTCCAAATACAGATTTTATTAAGGACTTATATGATGAAATTTTTAAATTTATATGGAAGGGAAACCTGACAAAGTAAAAAGAGATAAATTTTTATTAGAACTGTGGTGTTAAAATTCCAAATGTAGAAATACACAGTGCGTAATACATTTTGGTATGACACTTTATTTTCTTGGTCGCTATTTCTAAACACTGTTAATAATAGTATTGCTAGATATTAGTATTGCTATCAATCAGATTGCTAGACAGTACCTTTAATTTGGTGGAATGATCAAATGATGGTAAATCGGTTAATTATGCTCATTGGAGGAAAGGGGTGTATTCATGTCAATGATTTATTGAGAGAAGATGGATCATTCATGTCTATGAACGAATTTAACTATATGTGGTAAAAACCAATTTCGTTGAGTATAATGGCATTCTAAAATCAATTAAAGTTAATTTTGAACTTGATTAATTTAATACTTACAAGGTGAAAAACCCCTTTCGCCCAAGCAATGTTCAAACAAAGCAAAGTTTGTAAAATATTATATGATACATTTGTAACGACACTAAAAGGGAAAGGTAAAACAAGCATTTCATTTGTCACTGATATTGAGTACATTTTAAAACCGTGTTTTAATGTCATAAATAATGAAAATAAAAAAAAAATGGTGGCCATTTTAAAATTGCTGCTTAGTGTTAAAATATTAAAAAATACGATTATTTTGGAGTATTTGTTGCCCAACAATTTGGACAGGGTTCTGGAATCATGAAAAAAGTACAGCCTTTATTTTATTGCCAGCGATATTGAGTACTATGTTGAGGTTATCAAACTCCAAACTGGCAAGTATTTGTCTAAATTAAAATAGCCAAATTTGTTAATTTTATTGTCTACGCCACATTAATTTAAAACAATTAAAATTGTTACTGAATCTATCGCCCCAAAGTGCAAATTTAATACCTACCTAGATCTTAAATCTCAAAAGTAAAATCAAAGGTAAATAAGCATTTGTCCTAACTCTTATGAAATTTGTCTAAAAAGGTTTTTTTTTTTTTTTTTGCTTATTACATCTGTCTTTTTACAGATGCCTTATTTTTCTGTAAATGTGTTTGCACCCGTGTCTTTTTTTGTAACACGGTTTACAAGGGGGGGGGGGGTTTGGTTACCACCCCCTCGAGAAATTTTTTATAAGCACCCGATGCTTATGAGGTTGATTACCAGTGGGATAGCTAATGGTCCTCCTCTTTCGCATTGTAACCAAAATAATACCAACATACCTAGTATTGCGTCACATGAGGTCATCAATCCGCGAGTCGGCAAAATTGGCATTTTCCCTAAAAATGGTCGAAAATCCAATTTTTGCGCTAAAACAAGTAGAATGTCGGATTTTCATGCGTTTTCATTCAGCTCTAAATGATGGCAATTGGCTAGTTTTACCTTAAAAAAGAGTTTTAGACCATACTGTGCATAATATTTTCAACAAAGTCACCATAAAAATAAATTCTTGGGTGGCAACACCCCCCCCCCCCCCTTACCTTCGACTTTGACGGATACCCTAACCCGTGTGAAGGTGCTACCTCACATTTTTTTCGCTTAAAATGACCGAAAGGGATGAGAGAACGATTACTTATTTTTACGATTTTGTTAGCGTTTTAGCGCACCGGAGCGAAGTTCGGTAGGGGGTGGGTAACCACCCCCACCCTTTGGGAAGACGATGGTTAATTGCATAAACTACACTTTTGTCATCATTAAGTTATACTTATGATTATTTTGACCATTGCTATCGTCTGACTTGTAGCAGTCAGCCTAACGGCGTGGGGGGGGGGGCAATGGCCCCCCCCCCCCCGAAGAGACATGACCGGGAAAAAAAAATATCCCGAAATCTGCTTAATCAGCCCTTTTTTTCCCGCTCAACAGGAAATTTTACTCCCTACCGGGGAATAAAATCTACTAAAAACGGGAATTGCCCCCTTCAGACCGGGAACCACTGTTACGCCTCTGTCGTGTAGGCATATAATTTGGTAGATATAGATGAAGAATAATTCCATGATAGGAAAATATTGATATATTCCCAAGTTTGGGTTTTTTTAAAATTATATTTCTTGTCTTACTTCCAATTAAATACTGCATGCTCACATGCGTGTCTGCCTTTTTAGTCCCCTTCCAATACGGATATTTGGAATCCCTACTTGCCCTATATGTCTCTCTCCCATATCTTTGGGCGCGATACGCATTTAATTAAAGAACAAAATTATTATAAAAAAAAAAATTATCAGCAAAAACACCGAAGTACTTTATTTTGTAGCATTTTTTGTAATATAATTGTTACCCTGTGTGTTACTACTTATTTGTTGTCCTTGTTTTATCTATTGTAATACCTTTTCGTCTTTTCTTCTTCCTCTCTCACTCTCTTTTCCTCCCCAATCCCTTATCTGTCTCTCTCTAGATTTTCCCCTCCTTCTCTCTAGATCTCTCTCTCTCTCTCTTTTAGTATGTCCAACTCTATTTGCTCATCCTTTGGCCTAACTTCAGACCTTATTTTACTTAACTATTATACTTCTGATTACCAGAGTATATTACCAGATTTCTGTCACTCTTTACGCCCCTCCTTACTAATCAGTCTTATCCTTTACTTTAACTTTTTCCTTATCCTTTCCAACTTTATCTCTAGCTCCCCGGGCTTTTTGGTCTCCCCCATTTTCCAGTCACACCCTCTCTCATTGCTCTTATAGTCTCACCAATTACTACTTTTTCTTCTGCTTAATTTTATCTCTAACTCCTTGTGTTTTAGATGTATCTTACTATTCCTCTACTCTCTTTACCTCTTTTTTCCACATATACCACTGCCTCATTCGTGACTTCAAATTCGATCTTTTTAACATTGCCATATCCAACAAAACGCATTGTTTTGTTCACCATTCAACCAACACATCCACGATGATGACTACTGCTGACATTCTTAATGTTTGTTACCTACACAAAAACTAAAAGCACCAAGATAAACTCCTATGTATTAACCTTTAATCACTGATCACATTTAAATTCAAATTGTGATCATCTCTACTCACCTAACCACACTGATACATCAAACAGGTTACCTTATTACACGATGACAGTTTTCACACTCTTAACTAACGCCATAATGACGCTTTCTCAATAATTGATTTCAACTGCGTCAGCATCAAAAATCACTACGAAGAAACACAAACTACTTGAGCATCTCAATCATACTTTCACCATCCGAGCTTTCACTGAAACATGGCTCAACAAAATCTGCACCCCCAAATCTTCAGTGGTTACACTTACGTCAGGTCCACTTCAAGAAGGGGGCGGGGGGGGGGGGTTTGCGTGTACATTCAAAACCACATTGCACATCAAGTCATGGCCATTACACTTGTACCCGAATTCAGACACATTCATGAATTCGGCATCAGATAAACAAACCTTAAAATTAATCGTTTCACCTACAGGTCTTCACCTACACACAATCCAACAATTCAACATTAACTATGAACAGAATCTCAGCAAAACTAACACAGATATCTTCATTGTAGGTGATCTAAACAATCAATTTGCTAATATCTCTAAACGTCCAACTAGCAATGAGTGTTATCAATACAAACACTTGTAACTCCTACATTCCCAAATAAATCGCCCCCACCAACCAGAATAAACCCATAATACGCCACAAACCTTATGAGACACATTGTCAGCCAACGAAACCAATCATACATGCCCAATTCAGGTATCCTCGCCACAGACATCTTTTAGTGATCATTTTCCCATAATTTTATTATCACTCAAACTTAAAAACAAACAAGCTCCCCAAAAAACAACTGTCTACAGGACCGTGATACAGAGAACAAACATCCGCAATTTTTAATATCTAAAAACCTAGTACTGAAACCTGGACAACACATTAACCCGAAACAGTTCCAACCATGCCTAACAGTCACTTCATCACAACATACGTTAACCATTAGAAAACTTGTTTCCACTACAAGGAAGAAGGTCCTCAAAAACCAACCCGCAAACAACCATGGATAACAAATGGAATTATGAAGCAATTAAAACAAACACACCCTTATAAAACATAACATAGGAAAAGCAACACCCACTGGCGAAAACAAAAAATAAACAATACAAAAACAACACTCACCCACATATTTTCGCCAAAGCACAGGAAATTACAAACAAGGAACAACTTAAACAGCCTAAAATGACTTGACTAAAACCTGGAAATTTCTAAAATAACTACTGTAGAAAAAAATTCATCTAACCAACTTCCAAAGACTTTTAACCACAAACAAACAAAAGAATGATACCGACCTTCCGACATCAATTGTACTTCAACGATTCCCACTTTCTAGCATTGGTAGGCTTCGGGTCATGGCTAACAAAATTCCATCTCCAACACGACATCCAGTTTAGGCCCATCTTATTAACGGCATACAAAACTCAATTTTCTTTCACCCCATACAGCCGATTTGCACTGCACGAGCGCTGGCACTGATGGTATGGACCAGGTATGCTAACAAAAACATTGCGAACACATCATTCTCACTCTTATGTTATCTTCAACCAGTCACTCAACTCAGGCATAGTTCCCCATAATCTAAGATCAGCCAAAGTCTTCCCATTTTCAAAAGTTAAAGATCCTCAAAGACAAACTACTGAAGGCCAATTTCGTCTTCCTTCTTTTTCAAAAGATCTGGAAAAGATTGTGTACAATCGTCTTTTCACTTTTCTTAACAAAACATGATATTCTTGTTGATGCACTGTACGGTTCAGGCCACAAGGCGTTCCACATATATGGCCAATCCTTGAAAACTAACACTAATTGAATCAGCACTTAAAAACAAATATCACACCATGGGAATCTTTCTGACCTCTTCCAAGACATTCGGTTGTCAGAAGCAGAAGTTATCTCACAGACCGCCCTCAATCTGTATACCCCCCACACAACCACAAATCACCTACTGCCTCTAAAATTACAGTGGGAGTTCCCCAGGGTCCATACTGGGCCCGCTACTCTTAATTATCTACATGAATGATATCACAAATACATATTAACACACTCAAATATTCTTATTGCAGGATGGACACCAAAACATTTCCTCTCTCAGACTCAAACTCGCTTTTTCGAACATAAAACCATTGAACTTACAAAAAATCACTGACTGTTCCGTGCAAACAAACTGTCTCGCAACATACAAAAACTAACTACAAAATCTACTCACAATACAAATCACATTATACAGGTCAGACCATTGACAACCAGGCCCTATATCGCAAGTTTATACAATAAGTTTCGGGTGTCACCATTGATGAAAACCAACACTCAACTCCATCATGACAAGACTACACGCCAGGTACATTTAAGAAGAAAGACCACCACCTTTGCATCCCACATACTAAAAACGTTATACAACACAAAAATTCTTCATATTGATGGATTGCGGAATAAATTTGAATATGATATGATAAATTGAATTACAGTATATTTTTATAATTCCTTTCATCTTGCGACAAGGTCATATTACACGATAAAAGGACAGTGTTAAAACACATTAAATATCAAACATAAAAATATTAATATGGAGAAAAATATAAAGGGTATTGCACATGAACGTCCTTAGTAGTTACACATAGGGTTCACCGTCAGTTTAACCATGGAATTATTTTATAATAACTCCGTGGTTTAACTTACGCCTTGCCTACCAAAGACGAAGACACTTAATTTTGGTACAAATAGATAGTTAAAGACAGTTATTCAACCAAAAGAGTCAAAATATTTGAAATTTGCAGGTATTACCGTAAAAGCAAAGGATAAGTCTATAGAATTTTCATAAGTTATTTTTGCAACTGAAAAATTAACAGAAAAGGAAGAAAACAGCAATGCTCAAGTATATGAATCTCCATTCAATTACGTGTTGCAGTAAGTGTCCGTAAGGACAGTAATGACTGAAATATCCGATTTTGTGCTTTATTAGGTTGCTTTCAGTCTTGGCACTTGTTGTGTATGTTAGGATACCCATACTTGTTACAGACATGCAATAATCTAATTTTTGATGATCTTTTCGATTTTTTTATTTAGCAAATCACTGACAGTGCCTTTAAGACCCTCTTCTTCCCATCCATTTAAAATGAGTACCAACATGTCTATGATTACTTCAGAAGTTCGCGTATGCGAAAAAACAATGTCAATTCCATAGACAGGGTAGCATTTTCACCAAAATTTCCGAACAAGTGGTTTTTGGCTTTATATGATGGAAAATGACCAATATTATATACACAAAGCCAGTAAAATTGCATAATTTCAATTTTCCTTCCAATATCTAGTATATTCATAACTTTCAAAGGCCTATGGTGTCATAATGATGTCATAACAGACAAAAAAAATCTCTAAGCTATCATGTGTTTCAAAATGTGATCTTCAAGAAAGAAGATTAAAGGGGGTAACCTCCTTCCTTCGGGGTGTGCTGCTACAAAAATGGCTCAGGAAGACGAAGGGTTAAAGAAACAATCATGACACAATATTCTTATAATAATAATATAGTCATGATCAAAAAAAAAAAAAAATCCGTGTCACTCTATGCATATTGCCGATAATATGGTTTCATTTCAGTATACGAAACATGGGTGAAAACCATTATTTTTTGGTATTTTGTGACATTTTATAGCTCATATCCTGGTATATTTGTATGTTTTAAACAATTACATCACTTTTACCTCGGCCAACACAAAATTGTTGGAGGGTCTGAGCCCCCAAGCCCCAGTTCCTAAACCTATAAATTCGGAGGGGATGTGTAGGTACCGAATTAAAAAGCTGACGATATAGTGGAGTGAACATCATTTGTAAATGTTCTGCTACTGGACTGCTACTGAAGATAAAACCTCATCAGAATTTGATGTAATTCATTATTAATTTTAAATTTCACAATTTCTTATTAAGTTAATTTAGTAAACTTCGAAAGGGTTCACCAGGCAATATTAAAGGTTCTCTTCTAAAATGCAAACGTAATTTTTTAAGTAGTGACGTTTCCTAACAGTAGGAGGGGACTATAAATGGGTCATTTTTGCATTTCATTAGAGCTGTTTTTTTTTGTATTCTATTATACCTATCTCAACATGAAATGACAATTTTTGTTTGCCTCGGGTACAGGAAAAAGTATGCAGCGCCCTCTTGTGACATGTTCCTTAATATTGTGGTGGGAGTGGATTTTATTTTTTTTCCAGGCATTTTGCAAGGCATTCTGTCTTTTAATATATGTAAATGAGCTCAAGGTACCTAATTTTGAACGTTGCATTGAAATTGGACATTGCGTTTTCTTAAAAATTGAGGTTTTAGGTCAAACCTTAGTTTGCCTGTAGCACTCATTTGAATGTTCCTGACATGCTTCTATTCAAATGTACAGGGGTGAATGCACTTTCCTTGTGTACAATTCAATGGGACCAGTCAAATGAAAGTTGAAATGAGCACTGCAGACAAACTACATGTAATAAAGTACTCACATTTCTTGAGCTGGTCAAATTTGTCATGGCTGTGCCCTCATGCTAAACATTTTTAATTTTCATGCAAATTTCTAAATCAGCTATCTTGAGCTTGTTTACATATAATTAGATATCAAAAGCATTGCAAAATAACTGAAAAAGTGTAATTAGAGGGATTTTCTGCTCAAATCCACAAGGAATATGACACAAGAGGGCGCTGCACACTTTTTTTCTTGGACCAGAAGCAAAAAAAAATTGTTATTACATGTTGAGATAGCCCACTACCAGGAAGCTTTCTCAAATTGCTATGGCAGCTGATTCTTGCGTTGACTTGTTAACGTCATGATATAACGTTTTTAAAATGCAAAATCTTATTTTTAATAAATAGTTTCAAAAAGAAATCTTGATTCCTGATTTTTGTAATATATTTTATTTGCTTAATTTAATTATTAATTTCTTAATTCTCTCTTTGAATATCAAACTTCGTTTTGTCGCTCATACTGTACACGCATGGCATGTTTAACACAAATCGTGCGGGTGGAAATAGAGGAATGTGATAGTAAAACTAGCAACACGTTAATAGTTAATTTTGTAGACCATTGAGATGATGGTAACTCTATTGAATAGTCACGTGGCACAAATAAACCAATTAAATGACTAGAATCTATGTATGATTATATAATTTGTTATATCGAGGGCTTAAAGCCAGAACTGACTATGTCCAATTTTGCTCAAAATGATATAATGGTACAAGTGAACATGGATATGAACTTTCATTCTGTGGAAAAAGTGGCTATGTCCAATACCAAACAATGGTGCCCCAGCACCCCTCCTTTTGTTTACAGTGTGGTTAAACAAACCCTACATTCAGAATAAAAAAATAATTAGAATAGTTAAGAATTATTTTTGCTCAAATGATTGCTTTGGTTATAAAGAGGGATAAACAGGCTTTCAGAAAACGTTTATCTGGTGTCATTTGGGCTTTCGAGGAAGAAGTTATGCCTATTTTGCTGAGAGAATAACATATCCTGTTTGGCCGATTTTGACCCAAACAAAGGTGCATCGTTTACATAGAGTAGCATGGTCTTCAGAGGTGATTTATTGTTAAACAATAGAAGGTGGGAGAACAATTGAAGGATTATAAAATGATATCCCGGAGATTACAAAAGAAAATGTTGAGTGAAAAAAAATGTTTAATTTCTCAAATAAGAAAGTCAAGATAGCCGGTGTAAGAACACAGTTTACTTTGGTTCAGCAAGATTTCATGGTTTTAACCTGCAACGAAACTTGGGAGCTAAAGTGAAACCATAGAATGTTTTTGTATTCCGCTTGAAAAAAACAGTGCGATATTGAATTGTAATTTTTAATTCCAATTTATTTACAGAAAAACTCCAGCTTTAGTTCTTCTCTCAATTTATGGACACTGAGTATACTGTGTTTGTGAAAAATAACTACCTTAGAGATGTAAAACAAAAATCTCTGAGCAGTTTCATGAACTGAGATATTGATATGGAGTGATTTTCAATAACTGACTCTTTATTATTGAACAATGGTAATTTAATTTGTTGAAGATATTTTACTTATAATTATGTTACACAATAGACCATTTTATTCAAACTAATATGTTTTTGTCGAGAAGAAATCGATACCATCTGAAATTGCATTGTGTGAATTGTCTTTGCTATAATTTGTTAAGATGTACGTCGTGGTCAGTCTTTCCGCATTGTATGGCTAAAATCGGCCAAACAGAATTTTTTAGGTCTCTCCGCAAAATTGACATAGTTTCTGAACCCAAAGTCTGAAAGACACCAAATAAAAATCTTCTGATAGCCTGTTTATCTCTGTAAACAACCAAAGCAAACATTGAAGCAAAAATAACGTTAAACCTTTGAAGAAAAATTCTTTCCTGAATGTAGGGTTTTTATTGACTCACACTGTATGTCCATTAAGATGTTTTTAGTTTTGCGCCAAAACAGGCCATATCCAGTTGTATGTCCGTAAGGACATTTTATTTTTTCCGCCAAATTTAAATGAGAATGTTACACAAGCTTACTATATCACATACATCTGACTAACACAAACCGCTGACCATGACCAGCAGGCTAATTAAGACCAAGAAGATGCAACTGTTTTTGGTCAACATCTTGTGAAATTTAACTAGACCAAGTTAGCTTAAGCTTAGTGCTTTGCTATTGAAAATCCTGGAGAACTTTTGATGTGAGTTAAGCCTAGGCTTGTGCAATTGTTATAAGTAAACACTCTATCGAGTTTGTTAGAGTTAGCTGTGAGGTGGCAAGTGGTAGGGGTGCTCAATTAAATTTTTGAAGGGTGGAATACCAGTGCAAGTGGGTTAATAATTATACCCCCTTTGGTAAGGTTCTGCAGTTGGCCTAACGGGATATGGGATTTTTAGGGTTGGGGTTGCAGGCTGCATAGGGCCTAGGGACATCGGAAGAGACTGGTGACGCGGTCGTCCGTCTCTTTCAAGGTTCCTGTCACGGGCGTTCAAGAACAAAAACCTGATAAATGAGAAAAGAAGAAAGATCTGGTGAAGCACTGTCAACAACATCGGAGCATTTACACCCAGGGTGACCTTGAACCATCATGGGGCTATATCGCTTTAACTAAAGGTTGGAACCTAGGCAAATATATACTTTTTGTTTCTAGTCCTTATGAGGAGACGAACGCGTTAGTGTACATTAAAAACACAATTTGACTCGATTTTAAATGTTTCCCTGTACTAACATTTCCCCCCTTGCAGGAGGGGACATCAGTTCGAAATTTACACCCCATCATTTTCTGACAGTTTAGGCCCTATTGAAACCCAAACAGCAACAAATTCAACTTTAGCATGAAAATCCTACGGGAATACACACCAAACCACACTATATGACTATACGCCCATATAAGTGGGTATCAAGCTATATATATGTCAGCCATAATATGTGTAAATGGTAGGTATATTTATGCCGATCTTTATGAAGGTTTTCTTTTTTATTTACTGAAAAAGAAATGAGAAAAACAAACCCACTCCCACTCTTGAGTAAAAAAGCTGTTTTAACTGTAGTTAACGGCAGTAGTTGTTAAACTATTGTAAAGCAAAAATGACTATTCTATTCAGCAATTATGTAGCAAAGAGCTTTATGCCATGAAGGTTTTCTTTTTTCTTTTTTCTTTTTTAAGTGAAAAAGAAGTGAGACAAACAGAATCCCACACTTGTGTAGAAAGCTGTTTTATTAGTAGGAGTGTTCAAATAAACACTTTTTTTTCAAATCTCTATTTAAACGAGTGGATTTTATGACCATTTTAGCTGCTCAAAACAATACTGACAACCATTTTCATATCAAATGAATTTTGATATTGGTTCCATGGATTTTTAAATTTTGCATGTAAAGTCAATGGAGAATTTGGCAATTTTAGACATAACTTGCAATGTTCTTTATTTTGTCAGAAACTCATACACAGATGCTTTTGTATATACTATAAATATTGGCAAAGAAAAAAAAAATAGTAATATTGTGTTGAATGTGTGCGTGTGTGTATGTGTGTGTGTGTGATAAGGTTATATAGGCCTATACATCCATAAGGTTATATAAACATCAGGTTTACTTAATGCTGCGAAATTTAAGTAAGAGACGAGAAACTCAACCAACACAAAACCATGACCGACTCAGAGTTTATAAATGAATTACTGGAATTTACTGACTGATATTTGCAGCCATATTTAACGCACATCTAGGATGTTATCTTGCGGACATCAATTGCTTTGATTATGTTGTGATATCTTTACTGCCCTGAATGAGTTATAATGATATACACATACATTACAGCTCTTTGCTATAGACCAGTCAACATCCTACGTCACTTCTTTTGTTGCCTGTGAATCCATTCCTGCGAATCGTTATGGCCCATAGTATTAAAATTCTAACAGATACAATTGCCCAGTGTGTAACACACTTCTTTCAATACAATTTACAAATGAAGAGCGCCGCTCATTACTCTCATTACTGAATGGTGACGTCATATTTGTGATACAGCTTGGGGAGATTTTTGAAATTCTGTAGTGTGTGTTCATGACGTTCGAGAGACTTTTAGACCTAGGTGGTCAAAATTATATGCGCAATGATAATGGGAAAATCCAGTATGTTCTCGGCTATCGGAAGCTGAAAACAGAATTTAAATAAGACTCTCCTGCAAATGGGAGTATTGATTGCTGTCATAATTATATGCGCCGAACCGTGTTTGTGGGCGCGGTCAAGCATGGTTTGCATGACACGTACAATGTACACACATTCGATTGTGTGTATACTTAGGTCAGTCACCCGAATGTACTACACATGCGAGAATTGCCATCGGTGACCAGCGTCGGTGACTTGTCCCTAGAATCTTTTATACAGGCGTCAATGGAGAGCTTTGTTTGTGTAACAGTCAGGCCGACCTATTTCAAGATACCAGGCCCTAACATGTTTACAAACATTGCTGTTAACTGGTCTATATGTAGTAATGAATTTTGCAATCTTGGAGCCATCTTGAATGGGTTTATTATTTATTATCGAATTATTGAAAGCTTTTCATACTCGTCTCAATCACGTATGGATTGCTAAAGCATAAGTATATATACCAAGTTACCATTCTACGGTCAAAAGTAGATACTTTGCTGTATTGGCGGCCAAACAATTTCTTTATTAGGTGGTTATGAATCGTATTTTAATTGGTCACAATGAGTGTTTGGACTGGACAGACCAAACAATTACAACCTTTGAGCAATTAACAGATGAGTGTTTAGTGTTCTGGTGGCCATTTTGTATTGCTGCGTTTCCTCGAAAATGATCAAGGTTTTTCATCTGGCATCCATCGGAATCAGATTCAGCAGGAAAAACTAGTCTAGAAACCGTTGAAAATCATTATATATATATAGTATATAACAAGGCAAGGTTACATGATCTGTAGCCTGGACTATTCAGGTATTTAAGGTTTTGCACTATCCTTGCCCTTGGAAAATCTAGAGTAGTAAAAGTTGTTGCAACGACAGGCACCATATGTCGATGGGATATGGATTTGTAAAACCAACTTGTGCCAAAACCAACGTGGCGCGCACGTCTTTCATATTAATAACCTACTTTCGCAGCAAGACCGTGACCCTCTCCCTCAAAAAAGATTTTATTTGCCAAGGAAAGGGCCTTGTCTGACAAATTAAAATTAGTCAGGCAAGTGAATTCGTTCGATCATTCAGGAAAATCAAGCTAATTTTATTTCATCATTCAATCTTTATTTCATATAAAATGTACAATTGAAAGAGACATAAAAATCCAGACTAGAGAATGGAGTAGGAATGACCGAACACAATATAAAAATGCATGACAAAGTAGACAAAAGACATAACAATATACAGGGTGAGTCAAAAAAAACTTGACCCTGATTGTGTCCACCATTTTGAATTTTTAAGTAACATATATCTACAATTTGTGGTATCATCTGAAAGCTTAGTTCATTAGCTTTAATTTGCTGCAAAGACCATTCACATCGGTTAGGTATAGACCGAGCTAAAGTCGTTTGAATCAAGTAGTCTGTTTTGCGCTCTGTCCACGGATTCGCACTAAAATGAACGACGTTCAGCGAAGCAAATCAGTGTCCAGAAGAAAATCGGGCTATTTATTGACTACAGAATAAATGCGACGCTATTTAACCCCACAAAATTCAATCGCAATTTACCACCGATGCCCTCTTAACACTTCTACGCCCTCATCACTCAGAAAAATAATTTGAAAAATAAATTAACTTGATAGATGTATCAGTTTCTGGAGGAGTTGAATGAATCATACCATATGAAGGAGCAGACATCGGTGACAGCCTTTTGCGGTTTAAAGTATTGTCTATATTTGTAGACCAAAATATGCCAAATCTTGAAAAAAGTGTTTCAAATAGAACTGACTCACTGACTTGTTACACCTTAAGATACCACTTTATTTCACATAAACATAGACAAAACCCTTTATCAATATTTTGGGGAGTCATTAGCTTAGGTGGCCACCGTGGTTCAAAGGGAATTCCCGTGGATAGGGGTAAAAAGCTGACTACTGGATATAAAAGACGCTCTCGGCCTATACTTGAATTTTTTTTTTTCCTTTTTGGACATTGGAATTATCTTTCAGAAAATTAAATAGTAATGAAATTTGCTTTCCGATGGACACCACATATTATGTTAGGATATGTTATTTAAAAATTCAAAATGGCGGGCAACAATCCGGGTCAAGTTTTTTTACTAACCTTGTAGATTTCCCAGCTGGGAGACTGGAGGATGACATACAAATCTTATGTTTAATAACAACAGTGCTTTCCAAATTAATTGTTACATCACATATTTTCATGAATTTATAGCAACTTCTTTATGTAAAATTGATGGCAAATTAATGAATGACAAACTTTTCATCGATTTTTTTTAATTTTTGTCTAGGCATTGGAAAATAACATGACAACTAATATGAATAATAATGCATTGGTAATTTGTCGTTCTTGGAAATGAATAGTACAAAAAACTATTTCGTCATTTACATTGTCCTACGCTCAATTTAATGTTGTTATACACTAGGAATTACAACTTACCAAGCATCAATTTGTCATCATTTTTTTTTTTAATATAATTTTATAATTCATGAATATAATTATCTGTGATGAAAGGAATAAACACCATAAGGTACCCCAACCGATTTATAAATATTTTTTGTTTCTATTTAATAAAAGAAGCATCACATGAAATACTGTAAGTAGCCGATTCCTTCATGGAATATGATCATTAGGCCTACGCTTTTTCCATTGTGCTTTTTACATAGGCCTTGCATTATAATAGCTGAGCAGATAACAAAATTAGCAAATTAAAATCAAACATGGAGGTCATTTTTCAAGATGTCCGCCGCTCTGTGACGAAAATGTGAATATATAAAGAAAGGTGGTAACACTGCAGATAACAGTCACAGAAGTATCAAAAATCGGTGTTTGTAGAAACCTTTAGCCTTCAGGTTTGCCAATCTTATCCTTATAAAAATTAAAAAATACACCTTAACTTAAAAAATGGCGGCCAGTTTTCAGATGACGGCCAATTTTACTGAATTCCCGGCCACATTATAATAAACATTTATATTGCAAGGTATCAATTGGTCATACAACCGTAAAAAGTATCACATAACCCACATTATGTTGTGGTTATCCATATCCCTAACGTCCCTAGAGGAAAATCGACAATCACCGCAAAAGGAGGGAGGTTTTGCGGTATTTTTGTTGTGAGATCTAGGAGCAATTACAAAAAAAGGGCAAGGGTACCGCTCCGTGGTTTTTTTGTCAGGTGGTTTGAAGGTTTAAGGGACCGTTTAGAGATATACAAAAGAATATATCTTGTAAACATCAAAATGGTTTTATTTCATTGTCACAGAGGACTGCCATTTTCAAAAAATAGCCCCCCCGCTGAGGGAAAAAATTCTACTTTTGTGGGTTCCGGGGGGATTATAACCAAAGGGTATCTCCCTCGTAACCCCTTCCGTGGAATGCGTTGTGCTCCTCTTCCTACAGAGGAGAGAAGGCGAAACGCCTCATACAGGAGATCAGAACACAAAGACGGTAAGCGAGCTAGCTTAATTGTGAGGATGCAGAAAGTAGGTTCAAGACGGCTTCTTGTATGTTGGGATCTCGAACAAGTCTTATTCCCCGGGTGTGGTGGTTGGGGAGGGGGGGGGGGGAGGAGGGGGGGGGGACTTGTATTCCAAGGGGATATCATGCTCGTATACAAAAACGCGTAATTAGGATCATTTTTGAGGAGGAACAGGCGATGTACGCGCGTACGTACATTGATTAGGGTATCAAAATCGTCAAAAAATGCAAAATTAGGGTTTATGATTTTCAGTCAAAAATTACGTGCTTAGGGTGTGGCGTTTGAATACTTGTAAAAATCACATAACAACTGCCTTGAAAATAGCCGAATTTCTTCCCGATTTTCTCTTTATTTCCGGAGTGATTTTAATCATTTTCTAAAGAATCCCCAATATTTTGCAACGACGATGTGTAAATTTCATTTGATTTCATTCATTTCCGCGTGAAAATCTAATTTACACTATAAATCACTGTTCGTTGCACTATGCAGAGACGGAACATGTGGAATTAAAGACTCTCTTTTGATCAAAATAAGGTCATTGATATTTTACAGGTTTTAGATCAAAAACGGTCAATTAACGACATGACCCCCCATTAATTCGAAAGCCTTATATCAGGAACAAAACTTTAATAAAGACTTGACATTTAATCGGATTTAAATTTTGAACTTATTAGGCCGTAGATATGAATTGGAAGTCCTTTCAAAGTTTTGTCCCAAATATTAAATTCTTTTTAAATTTAGAGAACGAACATGAAAGCAGTGTCGTACGCAATTTGATACTTTACACATACGAGTGAGATGAAGTACACGAGAACTTCAATGAAATCATGTGTGAATATTCCTTAATCAGGGCATGTTACAAGCACATTATATAAATATACTTGTTTAGGGTAGCAAAATTATCAAATACTTGTTAGGGTGTATTTTTTTAAACAGTCACGCGAATTACTTGTTTAGGGTAGTAAAAGTATGAACCAAAATACTTGTTTAATGGGTAGCAAATCAAAATACTTGCTTAGGGTGCTTTTCTTGCCAAGTGAACATACGCGCTTAGGGTACCTTTTGGGAGGCCATACACGAGCATGATATCCACCTTGGAATACAAGTGGCACCCAGGGAAATAGTCCGGGCCCAATTATCACAAAATTCACCAGGTTCAAACAGAGATGCGAAATTCTCAGTGTTGCTAGTAAGAAATTGAAAGATAGCAATTTTAGGATCTCTCAAGACTTTACGCCGAAGAATAGGGAGATAAGGAAGAAGTTGGTCCCATTCATGACTAAAGCTATTATTAACAAAGTACAATAAGTTTATGATGAAGCTTCAAAGAATATCCGCCCAACATATGGGGTTGGGGGGAGTGGTCAAAACCATTGTATCTGTACCCCAACTATAAAATTTAAAGAGTCCACATCTACATGTGATTACTTTGATGTTCATCATACCAAAGCTGAAATTCATACATCACATCTTAAATAATGAACATATATTTACATCAAGAAGTGTTGTTGATGATTACATGAACACCGAGACTGTTGAGTGTGAAAGAAATGAAAATTGTGATATTGCATATCCCCAAAATATGTGTGATGAATCTATACGTAATGTTGATGTTGGTGTTAATTTGTGTGGTAATAAAAAATCTGGCCATGTCAGCAACAAATATGGTAAGGGTATGATATCCTGTGCGGTAGCGAAAACGCAATGGTTTCGAATGGAAATGAAGAAAATGTCATTCTTAGAGAACATGGAAGGGTGATGAATGGTACTGTGTGTGGTGTAAATGAAAATCCCATAAATATAGGGAGTTTCGATTGTTCATCAATGTCAGCACCAATACAAATCGTCATGTGAGTGCAACAAAGTCGAAACTGACATTTTGGAGGAATTTAGTTATTTATATAATATGAAAGAGTAAATCGTTACGCTTAATTTGATAAACATTTCAGGTGACATTCTCAATTTATTGCAGAGTTATTAAGCTAAATACCGGGTGTCTCAAAAAAAGGAAACCCTCGAAGCGGTCTCTATTTCACGAAGAGAAAAGAGTAAACCATACAAATTAATACAAATCTGAAAAGTACATTTCATTAGGTTTCCGTCGCCGAAAAGATCTTTCCAAAAGGACGTATATTGACCGAGTTATGGCCGATTGAAAATTTATACCACTTTTTCATTTTATCAACGGATTGTTACTGTCCATGGTTACTGTCTAAGCTGTCTTTAGACAATACAACTTCTCCAAGCACACTCTTTCCTTCATGATTTCTTTTGTTTTTGCGACAAAGACCATGCAGTTCTGATATTGAAAAGGTTAGTTTCAATTATTAGAAATTCTAAGATCTTGCCTCATTCTTCTTTATTGCGCTGCTCTTCCCCCCACCCCCACCCCCACTTTGCTGCCTCTAAGACCATGACGACGGATGCAGGCTTGCGCTCTCTTTTCCATTTCAATAATTGACTTCTAATCATTCTTGTCCGTCGGATGCTTTCAAGGGCAGCATTTATTCTATTCTGGCAAGTTTGCTGGTGGTTCCTGCTTCCTCTAGGCGAAGTCTAGCGGAGTCAAATCTTGGGATCTTCGCAACAGAATAACCGCTGCCTTTGCAAGCATCCGACGGACAAGAATGATTGTAGATGGAAATGGAAAAGAGAACGCAAGCCTGCATCCGTGTTTAATACAGACGGTCAACTTCCCCAGTAGTCTAGTGGGTAGAAGGGGTGTTCGTGCACCCCCCTGAAATAAGCTTCTAATCAATGTCACTATATCGGAAAAAAATGCGTAGAAAACGATTAGCTATGTTAAAAAAATCAAAAAGTGTCCCACGTATCATTTTTATGCAAATTTATGCAAAATAGTATCGCCATTACAGAAAAATACAATTTTCGATATATCTCAGCCAATACTGTTGATAAATGAACAAATGAGGTGACTGGGCCTATGTTTCGAAGGTCAAAGATCAAGATGGAACCATTTTGAAAATTACCAGATGTCCCTATCATGACGTAATATGCAAATTAGGGTCGCCATTAGCTAAAAATACAATTTTCGATATATCTCAACCAATACTGTTAATAAATGAACAAATAAGATGACTGGACCTATGTTTTGAGAGTCAAAGATCAAGATGGAACCATTTTGAAAATGACCAGATTTTTCCATGATGACATAATATGCAAATTAGGGTCGCCATTAGCTAAAAATCCATATTTGGGTATCTTGGCCAATATTCCACATACCTGCCGCCGCGCCCACATAAGATGACGAGACCTATGTTTTGTGTCGAGGATAATTTAAAAGGTACTCATAATTTATGTTCATGTGTCACTAACATGTTCACCTGCAAATACTAAGAATATGCAAATTAGGACCTTCAATGTCGATAGTCTCGTTTTGGGGGTAATTGTAAGAAACTTTGTTGGCCATGTAAATTTAGACGTGCACATCTATACATAATGCTCTAGCGTGATGGGATCCCGTTTTGCTGGAGTTAAAACTAATCCAGATCCAGATAATACTTGTAACATTTCTTTTAAATTCAAGGTATGCAATGATACAAGACTAATGCGAGACTAAGATACTGTGTTTTTATTATCATGCCGAAAAGAAACCGTGAAGGACAGAACTCTACAGTCTCCAATGACTCTCTGCCAACATGCAAGTGTGATATCCATATTGTATCATGGTAGTTTTACACCCTCAGTAAATTTAAAGGAACTGCAGGAGAAAAAATTACTTGGCCTAAAACCATCCCAAAACAAGATCATTAACATTTAGACTTACAAATCTGTACTCATTAAATACTTTTAAAAAGCATTAAGCATTTTATCTTTAATTCAATGTGTGCAATAATTAAAGACTAATGTAACACTTAGACAGTGACATGTTGTAATCAGCCAAAAAAAAAAAAAAAAAAAAACGTCCGGAAAACGTGAAGAAAAGGATTCTTCGGTCTGGACGCATCCGTCATGTGCTATGTCATAATTGTAGCATTTTAAAAATCAAGGATGGCAAAAGAACGACTTGTGTTGTATGCCAGGCCGCCATAAACAGGAAAAGCATTTGTTAAAGTTTCTTGTCGGACATTGGATCTCCATTATATTCAAACACAGAGTGAGATATTGCTGTTATCTTTGTTACCCTTGCTTGTGTGTGTGTGTGTGTGTGTGTGTGTGTGTGCTCTTGTAAGTCTGTGGTGAGTATGTGGTAAGTATGTGGTGTGTGGTGGTGTGCAGGCAACTTGCTCAGAGTTGGCAAAACAGGGTGGCAGGAAATCATGGTGAGATGAGATGCTTGTTTTGGAAACCTTATATTGAGGAATGATTTCAGTTGTCCCTCTGGCGCTGCACGGTACAGGTCTTGCCCATAGATGTTTAAAACTTTGCGCTTATCTCTGTCATCTTACAGATATTACCATGCAGAGGGAATACCGGATATGGTCCGCAGGTAAGGAATTTTTTCTCAGACGCCAGCTCCATTTCGTCGAACTGTGTAGAGGCCAAGGAAGGTCTACTGAATATTACGAAGGAGAGCGACATCTTGACACTCGATAATTTGAACCAGACCCATTTTCTGGGCTCGTGACTCCCTTTGCTTCCTTTGCTCTTCCAAGAGAGGGAGTAGACTTGAGGGTGTGGCTTGTGGGATGGTAATGCTTTAATCTCTACTTGTCACGGAAAATAAATTCTGGTGGGAGATGGGTCCACAGGAAGACCATCTACGAGGAGGGGGGGGGGGCGGACGTGCCTGGTTGAAGTCGGATACTTCCGGTTGTGTATCATCTCCCAGCAGACGATGATATCCAACTCGTTCAAGATCAGAGTTTTTTTGCTAATCACAGATAGGTATCTGATCACAGACTGATAGCATGCGATATGGGGACTTATATGATTGTCGGAGATGTCACTCCATATGAAGCTGCTCCAATCTTTATCCTGCAGTTCCTCTAAATTTACTGAGGGTGTAAAACTACTAGGATGCTTAATGCTTTTTAAAAGTATTTAATGAGTACAGATTTGTAAGTCTAAATGTTGATAATCTTGTTTTGGGATGATTTTTAGAAACGTCTTTGGCCAAGTAAATTTTTCTCCTGTAGTTCCTTTAAATATACTGATGGTTTAAAATTACCATGATACAATATGGATATCACACTTGCACGTTGGCAGAGAGTCATTGGAGACTGTAGAGTTCTGTTCTTCACGTTTGCTTTCGGCATGATACCAACACAGTATCTTAGTCTCGCATTAGTCTTGTATCATTCCATACCTTGAATTTAAGAGAAATGTTACAAGTATTATGTATAGAAGTCTAAATTTACTTGGCCAGCAACGTTTCTCATTATTACCCACAAAACGAGACTATCGACATTGAAGGCCCTAATTTGCATGGTAGTCTAGTATTTGCAGGTGAATGTTAATGGCCAAATATAAACGAGGGCCTTTAAATTATCGTCCCGACTCTAAAAATACACAAGGTCTCGTCTATTATGTGAGCAGGTATGTGGAATATTGGCCGCGATATGCCCAAAATAGGATTTTTGGCTAAGTGCGACCCTAAATTTGCTATAAGGTCATAAGGTGGACATCTCGCGTATTTTCAAAATGATTTCCATCTTGATCTTTGGACCCTCACAAAACATAGGTCCAGTCACCTTATTTGTTCATTTATCAACAGTATTGGTTGATTATATCGAAAATTGTATTTTTAGCTAATGTCGACCCTAAATTTGGCATTATTACGCTCATAAGGACATCTGGTAATTTTAAAAAATGGTTCCATCTTGATCTTACGACTTCTGGGTGTGAAACAGAGGCCAGGTCAGCGCAATTGATTCATTTATCAAACAGGATTGGGTGAGATATTCGAAAAATGTATTTTTCTGTAATGGCGATTACAATTTGCACAAATTTGCATAAAAAGATACGTTGGACACTTTTTGATTTTTTTAAAACATAGCTAATCGTTTTTCTACGTATTTTTCCGATATGTGACATTGATTTAGAAGTTTATGTCAGGGGGGTGCACGAACACCCCTTCTACCCCACTAGACTACAGGTAGGGGGAAGAGCAGCCGCAGTAAGAAGAATGAGGCAAAAATCTTGGAATTCTAATATTGAAACTAAACTTTTCAATATCAGAACTGACCTTTGTCGCAAAAACAAAAGGAAATTATGAACAAACGAATGAGCTGGAGAATGGTGGTGTTAAAGAATATGAAAGAGCCAACAATCCGTGGATAAATGAAAAGTGGTGCAAATTTTCAATCGGCCATAACTCAGTCAATTCCGTTTATATGGCGAGGTCCCCCAAAAGGATCGAGCTAAAAATATAAACGGCCTTTATCAAGGAGGATCGTTGTTTTGGTCTGGCAACGTTCAAAGTTGCGTGTGTCCACGTGACCCTTTCGGCTATTTCAGGCCTGCGCCCTGCTTCGTCAAACGCTGGGTGTGATTTGGAACTCATTTGTTCGGTCATTGTTCTCGCCGTTCGCATCTGACAGTCACCTGCTATTCTAATCTAAAAATGATATTTGGATATATGTACATTTACACTACTCTATATGGTTTATATTATACGCTATATTGCTGCTTACCTCATACTACAACACCTTTTTTAAGGGGTGAGGGCTCAGTCTGAAAAAAATATGTGCCTTCTCGTTGTATTACGCGTCCTGATGTTGGGGCTGTTCTGAGTTTGCTACTTCCGTAGACATGTATTGTCCCAAAAGTGTTATTTCGTTTAAATTTCGGCGTCAAGCTGGTTTAGTGGCTCAAGTCGGCATGCACGTGGAGTTAACTTATTAGTGGTCAAGCTGATAATAAGTCTCAAATACTGGGTTGTATGTGTAGGTATTACGGGTATATTTGTGAATTCTAGTAATGCGCAATTGGTTTGGTTCAATACGGATTTGAAATTATGAGTTTCCTAAGCTGGCGTTGTTAACTAAGTTTTCATGATCGTCAGCCTTTAAAACCCCAGTACTTTTGTGGTAAAGCGAATCGTTTTTTTTTGGGTTCAACCTCTGGATTTTTAATTTCGTATTGACATTTCCCCCAAAATGTCGGGAAGTCTTTTCTTGGTTATCCTTCCTTTCGCCTCCCTACGTCATTCTAATGTCGCATAGATTCATTGTTGCAGCTTTGCAATAGTGTGGCGTTTTTGTAGAGTATACATTTACGTGGGTTAGGTAAAGTATCGGCTGGCTTTTACTTGTAGCCTCTTACAATTGAGGATGTAAGATTGTAGGGTTACGCCAATGTTGGAGGTTTGTCCTAAATCTTCGTTATCATAATCAGTGAAACTTGGAAATGATGAAGTGCTATCTCTTCTTCTCACGGTTTTAAACTATCATCTCAAACTCGTGTGAACCTGCTATAATTAAGCTTGATTGTGTATTGAAATGAGTGTTACAGCATTGATTGTTTGTTATTAACAAGCGCCCATTTTGGGTTTAGATTGAAGCATGCGGGAATGGAAAATAATATTATTCTTAAGATATGAAAACAATTATAATCATAATATTTTAGGAATATATTAGCAAGTTCGTCAAACGTGCTTTATTTGTCATAGTTCTGTAGTAGTAAATGTTGTCTCTTTATTCAATTTAATGGCGATATATGCAAATTCAAAAATTTGTAGGGTCTGCTTGCTCTCTGCTGCTTTGTTTTTGTTTTCTATTTGCAGGGGGAATATTGAGCAGCTCATTTTGAAGGTGGGGACGACTCCGTGGCTGCCTCCGATTGGGCTTTGGAACTACTTGAATCAAGTATATCAGTACCGCCAAATCAGTTGGGAAGTAAGAATCCCGGAACTGGACCTACACTCCATTTACGCTAGTTTCAACACCTCCTGCGGTGTTATCTGTTCAAGAATTGCAAACTACAATGTGCTTTTGTGTATTGATAGCTTCAGCTCCGCAAATTCGATGGAGGACTAAGTACCGTAAGTGGTTGTTAACTTCGGCTCAGATGACCAAAGGAAGGTAGTGAGTAGAAAGAAGAAGTGTGGATTATGGACGTTGATCAGAGTGTACGAGTAAAGGAGGTTGGGATCCTGTGGTTCGTCTTTCCCTGAATGGCCGTTTCTTCAAGCATCCTCGTGGCCTGCCTGCTAGGTAGCTCGTGTATGTGGGGCTGTTTATCAAACGTAGGGGTAAGTCGTGACCCGTTGCTTGACCACTAATGGCAACAGTTCCTAGCCCCCCGGAACTCAGCGTAGCCCGTTACTTGATATGAAACACGCGATGTTTCCTCAAGTGATTGAAAAAACTATGATGGGAAGCTTGTATAGTCGTATCACTATCAAATATTGTTACACGGATTGGAGATAAAGCTAAGGCAATTGCATAACTGTTACTAATATGGAGAGAGATGAGCCTTGTACCGAACACCACATGTGTAGATCGTATTTCGGCATTTTTTGCAAACAATGTTAGTATATTGAGACCATCTGTTGTCCGGGACGCTTGTATAGTACATATCGGATTGCCGGAGAAAAGTCAATAACCATTGCAGGCCCATTCTCAATATAACAACGGGAGTCACCTGACTGTGAATGTGGCTCCAAGTGATATCACAATAACTTTGTATCTAATCTTATTTTGCATGCTAACTCGAAGTGGTGTTAGTGGACTCATATTTTGATTTGTGTTGTCGTGTCAGGGATACGACGATACTTGTTTAGTCTGTCCACTTCTTATATTGTGATATTTTTCAATGTATCCACATAATGGGGTTTAGGGCAGCCCTCTGGTGCAGAAAGCTTATTTTTGTTTATTGTATGTATCCACATGGAGGGGTATTATAGGAAGTTGAAATTTTGTTTTTCCACAATCTAGGCAATGGCATGTTTTTATCTTACCCCCCCCCCCAGCAAATCATTTTTGTTGCAGCCATTTAATGTGCAACCTTTGTTGCTACAATCCAATCCGCATTTTCTGCCGAAATAATGTTATTAAGCCCTAATTTTGTGCGTCATTTTGCTTTTTCCATAATTTTTGTGTCGGCTGACCCGAGGGGGGGGGGGGTGGGGCAATTACTCTAGCAATTAAATGTTGTGGGGCGGTTTTTTTTGAGTTCCTTTTGCCCCACTTCATGCCTCGTCTAACTTTATAGGATGCATTCTTAAACAGTTTGATAAAATTCAATTCTCTCTAATGTACCATAAGGAGGCAGAATCGCAGAGTAATCACTCTGTGATATGGAGTTAAAGTATGACACTTCCCGTCTAAACCTCCATTGATCAAGATTTCTAGATTATATTGAGTAAGAATTAAGTTACCTCTCAAGTAGACCCTTGGGGAGTTGCCCGTAAAGGTTTCACCTGCTACTGATACTTTATTAATAAAAATAAACTGCTTAATATGCTTAGATGCCATTAGTTTATCAAAGTGTATGATTGTGGGTTAAATTCTAGTTCAAATGCTTAAAGGTATGGAAGTTTATGGTTCAGTTCCCCTGTTACAATGTGGCTGGGTTAGGAGATTCCCTCAGTTTTGTTCAATTGTGCCACGCAAAATTGGGAATTATTTTGATTTTAATTTATAGCCTTAAGATGGACCTCGGGTTTGGGTTAGGTCTACCACCCGATTGTAAATTGTTGATAAACATGCATTAGAGTAGGACCTCGGGGGAGGGGTTAGGGTCTGCCACCTGACTGGTGATATGTATTTTGGGAAAGTAAAACTTATGAGTAACCATCTGGGTGTAGATGTAGATTAAGCACCAGTTATCTGACTTCAATGTGTTACAAATGTATTGGTCACTAGCTTTAGCAGATTTTATAATTTCGATTACATACATGAGGTATTGGAATTAATTCTTACAATTGTGTTGTTTAGTTATGGCCTCTTGTGCTAATAAATGATCTAAAATCAGATGCGTCGAAAAGCAGCAGCCAAAACGCACTCTCGTTTCAGACTCCTTCACTTGATAATATGCATCCTCTTGGAAAGATCTTTTCGGTTTCGGAAAATAAAAGAATTGCACTTTTCAGATTTGTTATTAATTTGTATGGTTTACTTTTTCTCCTCGTGAAATAGAGGGCACTTTGCGGGTTCCTTTTTTTTGACACACCCGGTAGGACTATTTAGGTTTAGATACGACTTGTTGCACTCAAAATTGAATTTCCCGTGTCGTGCAATAAAGTTGTATCTACCAGTTACGAGTTTTACGACTTTGTTGCACGACACGGGAAAAACTAGTATGTAGATACGACATTTATTTATTGTAAAGCGATGGTTTTTAAAAAAGGTGTTAAAAAAATATGCCCAAACTATTTTGTGAAAAGAGCAATTTCATTTTTTATCATATTATGCTAATTCGGCCCAAAAGATCCTTTAACATTTACTATCAACAAAATTAGTTACGAACCTTATCCACTCAATATTACGCCCAATACTTAATTTACAAAAGTAAATAAATATGCAGAATTAACTATATTTTCAATTTAAAGCTCAATGTATTGCAAGAGTTATTCGGCTAATAGTCCTTACTGATTTGAGATACGACTTGTTGCACTCAAAATTGAATTTCCCGTGTCGTGCAACAAAGTGTCGTAAACTGGTAGATACGACTTCACTGGCGTACCCGGGGGGGGGGGGCTTTGGGGGCTAAGCCCCCTCAAAGTTCTCAAGAAAAAAGGAAGGAAGAGAGAGGAAGGGAGAAAGAAAAAAGGAGGAAAAGAGAAGGAGAAAAGAAGAAGAAGAAAAAGAATGATTTTATGGTACATTTGATTTTTTTCATGCAATCAAAAAGTGTCGGAAGAAGTACGCAAGGAAAGGCGTTTTCAGGTTCTTTGAAAACCATAAAACCTCAGGAGTTTCAGGGGCTCTGTCCCCTTCATCCGCCGGGCCGTTGCCCCTGGCCCCCCAGGGTCCTAAGGCGGCCCCTGGACCCCACCCGTTAGTCGCTCCGCTCTCATGGACCGAACATCATTTGTCCAGCCCCCCTCAAAACATTTCCTGGGCACGCCTATGGACTTTGTTGCACGACACGGGAAATCATGTGTGTAGTTAAGCCATTTAATTAGCCAATACTTCTTAATTAGTCGAATTAAGTGGGAAAATGAATATTTATAATATAAGAGATTTAAAAAAAAATTATCGTGTGTAAGAATTATTTTCATTTGAAAAGTCACAAAAGAATGAAAACACAAAAATGCAAAATTAAAAAAAAAAAAAAAAAAAAAATTACGACTTTGTTGCACTCAAAATTGAATTTCCCGTGTCGTGCAACAAAGTTGTAACTGGTTAGATACACTTCACTGGCGTACCCGGGGGGGGGGGGCTTTGGGGGCTAAGCCCCCTCAAAGTTCTCAAGAAAAAAGGAAGGAAGAGAGAGGAAGGGAGAAAGAAAAAAGGAGGAAAAGAGAAGGAGAAAAGAAGAAGAAAAAGAATGATTTTATGGTACATTTGATTTTTTTCATGCAATCAAAAAGTGTCGGAAGAAGTACGCAAGGAAAGGCGTTTTCAGGTTCTTTGAAAACCATAAAACCTCAGGAGTTCAGGGGGCCTGTCCCATTCATCCGCCGGGGCCGGTTGCACCCGGACCCCACCAGGGGTCCTAGGCGGCCCCTGGACCCCACCCGTTAGTCGCTCCGCTCTCATGGACCGAACATCATTTGTCCAGCCCCCCTCAAAACATTTCCTGGGCACGCCTATGGACTTTGTTGCACGACACGGGAACTCTGTGTGTAGTACGCCTTTTAATTAGCCAATTACTTCTTAAAGTAGTCGATCTAAGTGGGAAATGAAATCTTTATAAGATATTAAAAAAAAATTATCGTGTGTAAGAATTATTTTCATTTGAAAAGTCACAAAAGAATGAAAACACAAAATGCTTCTCCTGTAAAATCATGAAAGTGTAGATACGACTTTGTTGCACTCACATGACGAAATTGATTTTAATCTTATGATTTGTTTGATAATAACACGATAACTGTTTTGCATAGTATTGATGCTGGGGTCAATACAAAGGACTACGGCAATCTTTCAAATAGTATTGAGGATGGTGTAAATGAAAATATCAATATGAATGATCTCTCTGGTTTTGTTGGATATGTTGAGAAAAAATGTATGTGTTTTGAATAGTATTATTGCTGACGTTAAAGGTGCAACGAGAGAGTTCAATTTTTTTTTTTTTTTTTTTTCATGTTGTCATCAGCTCACAGACCATTGCTATTGTATATGTGCTAATCCCGGCTAATCCATCTTTCACTTGCCAGATCAATATCTTACTACAAGCCTAAAGTACAATGCCCGAATCCTTGTCTGAATGCTTTTGTGTCGCAAAACATGCTAGATACACTGTAAACTCTGTCAGGGATGTGAACACCTTGCTTTTCTGTTCTAGAAATTGCCACAAACTGCCACCTCCCCCTGGAACACTTCATTCTTTTTACTATTTTTTACAGAATGTAAACATCCAAATTGTTTTCAAACTCGTGGAAGTTATTTCAGTAAGAGTCCTTTTCATTATGTCATTTTTTTCATGCCATTATGTCCCTTTAAGACTATGGACTTTATATGCTTTGTTGAAACCTGGATTAGCATAACCGATGAAGTTGTTAACTTAGAGGGCTATACTCACTTCAGTGTGATAAGAAAATGGACTTCTAGAGTAGGGCGTCCGTCAGGGATATTTCATTCTATAAAAATTCGCTCAATATTAAGTAAAAAATAAGCTTGAGAGCACGTTTGAAAATCTAATGTGGATTAAGATTGATTTAAACACCCTGCTAAGATTATCATTTTGTGTATTGTTTATAATAAATGTCGATATTTAATAGCGCATTTCACAATGCATCAAAGCGCTTCACATTTATTCCGCTGCTACTAGAATATGTCAGCTGCCTTACAAATGCCCAAGGCCATCTCATACCTTTGGGCGGCGCTCAATGGACAATATTCCTAACAGCTCCCATTTAGCACCTGGGTGGAGAGAGCAGCAAGTAAAGTGCCTTGCCCAATTGCACAACCATTGACCTCAGCGGGACTCGAACCCAGGACCTTTGGGTCATGAGTCGGACGTTGTATCCACTGGACCACATGTTTATAGATCCCCTCCTGATCCCCCTACTCAACAAATGAGGATATTTTTGATATTCTGGAGGATGAATATAGCCAGCACCAAATTGATTGTCCTTAACCCTTTCGACACGTAGTATAGTCCCTGAAGAAGAAATATACTACGTGGAAAAAAATGTTATTGAGCTGGATTTTTTTACCAGACTGATGCAGAATACATCAAATAACAACATATCCAAATCCCCATGAATCCCTTTGGGGAAAAATTTCATCCAAGATGGCCTCCAAAATAGATGAAATTGCATATAATTAGCTATATCTTGGCTTCTCAAGTAGATGCGTTGATGACTTTAGTCTAAATCTAAATTATCCATGTTTGTCCTTATGTTGAAATTCAAAATGGCCGCCATTACATATAATTTGCTTTATCTCAACTTCAGAACAAGGAAAAAGGGCGATAAAGAAACAAATGATTATATCTAAATAAATATATAGATCAGCGCGATATAAAATACAATAAATATTATAAATTAATAAATATAAATAAGTGATAAATAAATAGATATAAATAAATAAGATTAATTTTGTAAAAGGGACGGGTAGAAAAGACTGACCTGAATTATGTAATAAGAAGTCCTCTTGAGGTGTTTTCACACCCAAATGGTATTTCTCCCAATTTCTGGGATTCATCTTTTATATATTGGGGGGGTCGTTTCACACTACAGTTTCCATTTCTGGTACTTGGTTGTAAAAATAGAAATATATATGGCCTATTGTTTTTGACCATTTCTGGCAAGACGTACGTGTGTATGCCTATAATTAATCATGCGTTTATGTGAACAGTATACTAAACCGCATTATACTAAACTTTTAAAACCATTTTTTCGAATGAGTATTATATTGAGCGGCGTACTGGTTCTCATTGAGCAGTTTTGGGAAATTGCATTCTGATTAAGTTCAAATAACATAACTCCCAAGTCATTCTTTCGAATAGACTAAAAGATGAACTAAAATTACTACTATTGGTAATTAGAACAATCCCTTTTCGGGATTATTTGCTATATATGCGACAGTTTGACCGAGCTTCCTTGTAGGAGACTGCAAAGGAAAGTATGTATATGTCAGTGAGAACATAATTTTATGTAATAGCAGCAAATTGGCAGCCATTTTGGTGACCACACTAACGGGCCAATTCTGTATACGTAATATAGCACATATGTCAGTGGCTTAAGAGATGGCGTCACAAATGCTTGCAGGTCATTTGGAAAGCCATCTAAAAAGAATATCAGCAAAGACTAGGCATGTTTGGACTAATTTAGATGCATTTTTCATGCTGATTCTGAATATGCACTGGAAAATTAATAATTTTGACCTTTTTGAAACAAAATTTGTCCTGATGAGTCGGATAACGAAATTTACGATCGGGATGATATTTTACCAAATAGAATAAATCAAGATAACACTCTGAATTCATTTGGATACGATCTTTTAATTTTTTTACTGTAGTACAGGCATAAAAATTGTTAACGGGCGTATCGATTTTATCCGCTCGAGTTTCTTCACTTTTATAGGCCATCAAGGCAAAAGCGTTGTTGATTATATCTCATGCAAATATCCCCACATTTAAAAATATTTGTGATGTGAATATACCCACAATGTTTGAATCGGACCATCTCTCGATTACATTTTGCTTTATATACCATGAACCTATTATAGTCCAGGCTACAGATCCATTGATAACTAATATCAGCCTTGTTTTATTAGATCTATAATGTTTTTCAACGGTTTCTAGACCAGTTTTTAATGCAGATTCTGAATCCGATGGACGAGCCAGACGAGCAACCGTGAGCATTTTTGTAGAAACGCAAAAAATCAAAATGGCCACCAAAACACAAAATATTCATCTCTTGTTCACTCAAAGTTGTAATATTTCAGCCTGTCTCGTTAAAACATTCATTATGACCAATTAACATATGATTCTGTAACCACGTAATCAATTAACTCAATATGGCCGTCAATACAATAAAGTGTCTGGTTGTGAACTACATTTGACTGCAGGTTGTTAATTTGGTATCTATCCTGGTGTTTTGGTAGTCAAGAAATTAATTAAAACCATAAGAAATAGTTTTAAAAAACGTGATTATTAATTCCTTCATTACATGATATAAGATGGCTTCCGATACTCTAATATGGCCATAATTGATAGCTGTGTCTAACCTACTACTGCAATGTCTGTGTATATCCCTATAAGTCAATCAGATCAATGTACACATCATTAGGTAATCAGAGGAATCGATGCATGTGAGATGCCATCCAAGATGGGTATCCAATATGGCTGGAAATGGCATTTACTAAGGGGCGAAAATCCGATCACTAAGAGTCTAGAGATATATGTTTCTTTGTTTTTTGCAGGTTTTGGGCGTCCATTGGCATCATCCATTTTTGGATATTTGATGAATAACGACTCAAAGACACTTAAGATAGATTATCACTTCCAAAAATCCCGGTAAAGCTAACTAAAAACCACAAAATATATATCTTTAGCATATAGCGTGAATGAATTACTGACCTTTATTGATTGACATTTGCAGCCATATTGGACGCACATCTAGGATGCCATCTTGCAGATATCAATCACTTTGATCATGTTATGAAATTTAAATTGCTCTGAATGAGTTATAGTGATATACACAAACATGGCAGCTCTTGGATATATGTAGTAATGAAATTTGCCATTTCGGAGCCATCTTGAATGGTTTATTGATTTGATTGATAATCAAATTGTTGAAAACTATTCCTAATGATTTCTATTAATATATTGATTGCTAAAGCATTGGTATATGTACCAAGTTACCATTCTACGGTCAAAAGTAGATAAATATTAGATGCTTTGTTGTATTGGCGGCCATATTAAATCTCTTAATTAGGCGGTTAATGAATCATACTTTAATTGGTCACAATGGGTGTTTTGACTGGACAGGCCAAAATAATTACAACTTTTGAGTAATTAACATATGAGTTTTTAGTGTTTTGGTGGCCATTTTTAATTTTTGCTTTTCTTTGAAAATGCTCAAGGTTTTTCGTCTGGCATCCATCGGATTCAGATTCAGCAAGTAAACTGGTCTAGAAACCGTTGAAAAACATTATATATATTTTATAACAAGGTCACATGGTCTGTAGCCTGGACTATTATCAACATCACAAAATCAACAGAGGTTAAATACCGTGAATCCACAATCCGTTCTGCCTGTAGTTATGTGTGGAATCCGAACCAAGTTAATTCTTTTGTCGAAAGATGGGACCATCCACAGATCAGTGCACTCAAGGATGAATTCCAGAACGCGCTGTGTTTGGCTCAGATAGATAATGCAGTGTCCGCCCTGTCGGAAATAGTCTCTTATGTTGGTAAAGGCATGCTTCGTCGTCCCGTTCGCGGCAAAAGTCATGATAAACCAAAACTTAATATCTCTGGTTTGACGATGACTGCCTCAGAATGAAAAAAAAAATAAAAAAAAAATAAGAAATTACAGAGTGAGCCGTTCGAAAACTGCTTTTATGGCGTACAAAATGCCAAGCGCACTTACAAATCTGTGCTTGAAGTCAAGAAATCCGAACACAAAAACCGTCGGCTGAATGAGTTAATGTATTGCCTGCATAGTCATGATAGCAGTGGTTTTTTGGTCCAAACTTAAGGGAAACTCATCGCCATTGTCAAGTAGAATCCCTTCGGATGAATGGTTTAACTACTTCAAAAGTTTGCTTAATGTCGAGATAATTTAAAATGATGACGTAATTAGTCAGTCAACTGCACTTGGCAATTTGGAGCAATTAGTTAACCGTAATATATGGGGCGATTTCCTTGATAGCCAAGTGACAGCTGATGAGGTAAAAAAAGCTAAAAATTCTCTTAAGAACGGCAACGCTCCTGGGATTGATGGATTCCCTCCAGAGTTCATTAAATATAGCCCAATGAAACATAATTATGATCGAGGTTCTTGTCAACCTTTATCGGACCGATAATTGCAGCCAATACTGGTCCGACATTGAGTATATATTGGGCAAATATTGGCTTAATATCTCCATGTTATCTGGGTATTGTGTTAACAATTATTCTTTTTTTTAGACAGTCGACAATTAGTTAAATTTTTCCATCCAATTGTGTGATCTTGTAATATTTTATCTACTTTTTGGGGGTATTTTCTTCCCTTATAGGTTTGTTTTTACCGATGTTTCAACACATTGCGAATCCAGGAAGCACGATAATGATCACGGGTTTACTTACTGGTATGGGATTCATGTTGGGATCCATTGCGACCCACATAGCGCATATGGTATTGGCTTTAATTATACCAGGTAAAGTATAATTAAAAAGAAATCGGAATTTTATTTAACCGATTTAATTAGCTTTTGCATCACTTTATGCTCGTAGACAGCAATGTTAAACTCCATTTAAGACTCCTAAAGTATTACCATGCATATATTGATATAAAATTGGATGATTAAGCCCAAATTAATTGGTCAAGCTATGAGTTGCAAAAAAATATTGTGTGAGACGCAGTCGAGCCCGATATTTAAAAACTCATAGCGAGAGCAATTAAATATTGGGCGTAAATCATCCAATTTTATCATTATCATGTTTTGGATCCGATATTTTCCCACACTTGGACTTGGACACCTCAAAACATGACAATGCGTAAAAATAGCTCACCAGCTTAGTTTGGGGTCATCTGGTGGCAATTCAGTGACTCGTTGAGAGCATAACAGTTGGATTTGTCTTCTGTGAAGGTTAGTGAACAAATTGAGCTGGGTTGTCCCGTCATGAAGTGTGAGCCAGAACCCAGTAGGGGATATCCATAAAAACCTGGGTGAAAATGAAAAAAAATGCTTGATTGCTGTAGAAAGATTACCAAAGTGAATTTAAACCAAAATTACTGAAGGTATAAGGCAAAAATCCTCAATGTCAAAGGTCATCACCAAAGGTTAAAATCTTTAATACTGCATCGATTTGTTTAAAAATGGTCTCGCAATGTTAAGCTTTCCACAAGGATTGCAACAAAAGTAATTGCCACTCTCTTAGTATGGAAGTAGATGATGAACTAATAGCTGAGAGGATCTCTATGCTTCCTCTATGGATTACCCAAGGTCAAGGACGTGAATAAAGTAAGGCCTCTTTGTTAACACTTAAGCGCCCAAGCAAAAAACTTCCGTTAGTGCCCAAGGGGGGGGGGGGGGGAGTGGTCCTATGGCACCAACCCAGATAACCACTTCCCGTGGGAGTTTGATCACGACACTAACAAAAATAAATGGGGGTCACGTAAGACCCACATATCCACAATAAAAATGAAAATCCGACCTTTTGGACCTATGACCTATGGCCAATTGGATTGTCCCTACTTCGAAAAAGAGTGGTTCGCACATTTCATCCTCAAGCAACTCCAATATAAGGTTTTGAACCAAAATAATTCATTATATCTACTCTAGAATAACCAATTAAAATAATCATTGCAAAATATAGCCAAATTTATACCATCTTGTATTTTTCTCAAAAACTTCAAAATCGCCTTATTTTTCCCATAGACTTACACAGTTAAGAGCACGGCATGACAAAATAAAATTGATGCTATCAGCATACAAAAGGTTATTTGATTTAAGTATTATTACTCTTACTTAATTTACTCCAAGGTATATATCGAGCAAATAAATCCCAAGATTTAATTACTTTAATTTTTTAATTAGTAAAATATCTTGATTTTTTCACTTCCGTTAGTGCCTAAGGGGGGGGGGGGGGTCCTAGGGACCCAACCTAATTATTCTAATGAAGCCGTGGGCGGATTTAATTTTTTTTTGTATCAGGGGGAAGCGATTCATAAATCAGACAATTAGCAAAAAACTCCTGAAAATGTTATTGCGTACCCGAGAAATCGCAAAAAAAAAATCAAAGTTGGGTACTATGGAACCCCCCCCCCTACTTGGGCACTAAGTTGTTAAGAAGATGGTTGTGATGGGCTGACCATTAGGAGCTCATCAAAAGTTGATCTGTCAAAGCTTTCGCCATGCAAGTAGTCTGCTTCTCACAAACAAGCGTGCAAATTACAGGGACAAGCGCAAATGGAATAGGTTAGATTTGTCCTATTCAGACTAAACCACCTACAAA